>JAZGTJ010012393.1:0-15908 GCA_036877575.1 Botia almorhae
CTTACAAATGAGGACAGGAAGCAACTTCAATTACAATAAGAGACAACAGTGAATAAGTGCTATACACAGGGCTCAGGTTTTCCAACACAGTATAAGAAAGTTTCTTTTTTTCATAAAAACTGTAACGGTATCCTTTTTAAAGTCAGTGTAGAACCTTAGGAATTTGTTATATAACTTCCACAGTGAATCCTTAATCCCCAACTTTGGAAGTAATGTGCATGAGTAGCCGGTAATACGTCAGTGTTGGAAGCGGCACAGAAATTTGCCCCATGTTTCCACAGGCGTTTTTTGAGCGGAACAAGCAAGCGTTTATTCCCTTTCATTCCTACCTGTGACAATGGTCTTGGATTGTTAAACTGACAGTGTCGCAAACACACGCCCAAAACTGGAGCGCTCTGATGTTCTGAAAGGCATGCGTGTGGCTTTTTGTCTGGTTGGCTGTAAGGCTAGCAAAAAAAATTTTCATTGAAACAAAAAACGAAACAACCACGCAGCATGATATTCACAGTATAACAGTGAAAACATATGATGAGACACTGCAAGTACATAAAATAAAACACAAATTTAATACAATTATTTATATAGAGCCCAGGATATTTTTAAAACAAGAGGTGCCCAATCCTGATCCTGGAAGATCAGTGTCCTGCTGAGTTTAGCTCCAACCCTAATCAAACATACCTGAACCTGCTACTCAAGGTCTTACTAGGCAGATTAGCACAAAGCTACATAATACACAGCCAATCTGAACATATCTGATGTGTAGATTCGGAGTATAAGAACAAACAGTGGATGTCTCGGACCATGCAGCTCTTCTGCATCCTCATGCCATTTTTTTTCAGCTGCTCGCTTTAAACTGGTGTCTTGACACTGTCACCTTCATTTTTCTTTTTCAAACTGACTGTGGCAGCTCTTACATACCCAATACAAGACCAATAAATATAAACATAATTAGAATTTATTTCCTGCCTCGTAGGAATTCTGATTCTGCATTGTAAAGGAATAAAGAATTAGTCAATACAGGGAGGGCACACCTACTCCCACACACACACACACACACACGTTTCTTAAAACGCATGCATAAATTGCGGCTCAGCAGAATGTTGAAGCAATTCACAAGCTTGACTTGACAGGCATGCATACAGAGTACCCTGCAGTAGAAACTGCAACAAACACTGCTACAAAGAAGCTATCTGACAGCAATACAGAGCAACTCAAATTACAGCCTCAATTTGTTACTGAGACACGGCTGATAATGATATCACATTAACGCTGCCCTACGGGTTTTAATCTTGTTGATTCAAATCACTGACACCCATAAAGTGGTTATGTTACGTGACATAACATATAATCATTCCATATGACTATTTTAACATATAGCGGGCCTGAATACAGCTGTTACCATATGTCTGCTTATGCTGGGGGCTGGGTAGTCACATCATAACGTGACTTTACGCCGTAAATTATATCATATTACTGACATCTGCCCTGATGAGTCAGAGTGATTTTGTCAGATCCAGAAAATGGCATGTTTAAGCCGAGGAGTGCAAATTCATTATTGACACAATACCCCACAGATCAGCGTGGAATCCTCACAGAGGGCCAATGAGTAAACAAACCCACAGCTCGGAATACAAAAGCCTCCACACACACACGCATACATACATAGGTAATCTTAAAGGGAAGAGGAGCGTGTAATCTATGGTAATGACAGCCACCCACTCCGCATGATGCAGTATTCCCAGGCCTGACGAACAGAGCTCCTCATCAGTCTGGATGCTCAGGCATTACTAATGGATGTGAGGGGGCAGAGAGTCACGGAATGATTATACGTGCAATACTTCAGGGTGGTGTGAGAACCTCAAGAATGGATGAGATGAAACATTCTAAATTCGAGTTTAAAAAGAAGTGATTACCTTGTAATAAAGTTACGGTAAACTGTAAAGAACAACACAATGGAAGTGGAGCTAAAAATACAAAAATTAGGTTAGGAGCACAAAAGTAATGGAAATACAGAAAAAATATGGCTGCAAGCAGCAATTGCAGGGCCACGCGGTGGATTGTGCGTTGAATCGCTGAGTACATTTGTGGAATACGCCTGGTAGGGTCGCGTAGAATTATGTGATAACGGTACACCTTGATAGATAGTATTTTATAGACAATTTGATCAAAATCTAGAAGTAGATATTGGCTTAAAACTTTGACCAATAGATGGCGCTGAATTGAAACCTTACACCTATAGTAAAGGTACGGTGTCACTGACAGTCGATAGAGTTTTGTATCAATATGCAAAAGGTCTGCCAAGATATAGCCTCACTTTCTAATCCTTTATCCTTGCCATCGTATTTGTTGTTACAGTGAAACGGTTTGGAAAATCAAAAATTTAATTACTTATGTTTCTGAGCCTTGGTTGAAATATGATCTGAGACAATTAGTTGAGGATAGACTGTAGAAGAAGTAGCAAAAATAATGCAAATTGTTTCAAAATAGTAGAATGGTTTATGATTGATCTTGACAAACTGATAACATCAGAATTCCATAGACTAAGATTACACCTACTAAAAAAACAAATGTAGGCTATATGGTAAACAAGTTAAAAGCTTGAATACAAATGAAGCTTTGTATTATAAGGTTATCTATAATGTTTGAGGAAGAATTGAAAAACTCTTTAATAAGTTTGCCAAATTTCAAAACTTCATATCATGAATATCAATATTAATACCATGTGGTTCTCTGGGTTGCCATAGACGCTCAGCCAGAAAAAGATACAGAAACAGAGAAATTAGAAAAAATATGACACAATAGGTGTCTGTGCACCTTTAGTGTGGGTTCCCTAAAAATATTGCTTCTGCCATGTGTGAAGGAGAGAATAATTCTTTACTGAAAGTATGGATGGCAATTAGGTTTTATCTTGCCAGAATATTTATCTTAATGATAATGTGGCGCATATGCTGGCAGAATGGAGACTTTTAGAAGACTGAAGAGCTGATGCACTAATGCATTATGGGTAGTTTCACCACAAACTGTTTAATGTGGTTTTATACCCACTGCAGCTAGCATGAACTAAAGAATATTGGTGCATGTGCACGTTTGCGTGTTTTAGAGAAATAGCCAGCGCTGCGAGTGGATTTGACTGTTTTTCTGAAGATGGAGTATTTTGCAGTGTGTGTGCAAACCCCTTCTGCTGGGTCTTTAAAACAACGAGAAACCAGCTGGTCCGCATGCGCACTCTCACACACATACTCAGTCACACACATTTGGTTTAATGACTCTGTTTGGGTTTATCTGTGTGAGCCTGATGACTGTATTGTGGGTAACAGAATAGCTCATCAGACGTAATGTGCGCAACTCACACACATTCACATGAAGAGATCCAATCAACACAGACACAGTGAAAGCGCAAACACACCAAAATCACACACATTCGCTTACATTCATTAGACAAAAGGGAGCTCATCAAGGACTCTCCAACTTGGAATATTTAAAGAGATAATTCACCCAAAAATAAAAAGTCTGTCATTTCCTGTCATCAACGTTTACGTTGCAACACAAAAAGATGCAGTTAAAGTAGATGGGGATTTATAAACAGTTTGGACACACTATTAAATACCTCAGTTTTTCATTTTTGGTTGAGCTATGCTTTTAAATGCTTAGCCATTCGATCACACATCACACACACACACACACACTAACAGACATGTATGCCCTTGTTCTTATATAAATATGAATCTATGTATCTCTACTTCATTATCCCCGTTATTCAGATCAAAGAATTTACACACACATACAAACATTTACACACATACACGTAATCACCTAAGCATTACATTCACACTAATAGAATGTCAACTAAATTCACTATAGGCTGTAAGCAGGAGAAGATCAGTTACACCAAATGCCCAAATGTCATTCAGATACAAACTTTGTCTGAAACACTCAGACTATTTTAAAGAGAGCGAATAAAACAGGTGGCATTGGCAAAATAAACCTAAACACTTTTCAGGTAAAAAAAAGGCAAAACAAGCAGCACATAAGGGGCGCTAAAATTGTACTTTTTTTAAATTTCCTGTAAAAGCTAATAACAAATGCCTACAATAAAATGAACAGAAGGGAAAAGCTTATTGGGCTCATAACATAAAGGAAGAGGGAAAATGAGAACATTAGGTGGAAGGAACAATGTAGCTTATTTACTTTTGGAACACATGTTCCTGGTCTTATTGGGCACAATTTATCTTGTGCTGTTATTGAAATAACTTTCCTTTTCTGCTGTCATCATCTAGGCCACATCTAGGCTATTGGTTAATGTTAACTAACTGCCAGATAACTGATTTTAGCTTTACGGTCCATGTTTAAGAAACGAACCAGGGTCAGAAATGATCCAGTCCATTAAAACTGATGACACCAAAATTACAAAAGGTTGATATTTAAGACAAAATTGTCTCTGTTCTATATTTGTTATCTAACATTTGATATAGTTCATAATAATATTACAAAATGTATTTATTATATATCACACATGCTATATGTTTTTAAATCCAGGAGAAAAATATTAGGGATTCTGGTTACCAACTGGTGTTGCCATAGTTTTTTTAGGTGAGAAAATCCTCCACAATCACTCAGGACTGGCTGAACTCTTTATTCTCGCGGTCAGACATCGGCTCTTCCTGTTTGCCCTTGTCCATTGACCTTATTCCAAAAATATAGATGAATGTAAATAAATAATTCAATTGA
This sequence comes from Botia almorhae, assembly GCA_036877575.1. Taxonomy (NCBI): domain Eukaryota; kingdom Metazoa; phylum Chordata; class Actinopteri; order Cypriniformes; family Botiidae; genus Botia; species Botia almorhae. The sequence continues at coordinate 4,729 of JAZGTJ010012393.1, forward strand.
CTTGGAGATGAGGACAGAACTGAATATATAACACACAAGCAGACACTCTCAGGAATGCAAATAGAGAAAACCACACCCTTTTGGATGCTGCTGTCATTGTAACCTTGACCTCATGAGTTTAACTGGGCCTGAAGCAGTGCATTGTGGTCTAGTGGATGCCTTTGAATCAGCATGGATGACAACTGTGAGTCATTTTTGTACCTCTCTGTTAACCACTAATGTATTATAATTATACTGCCTAATGAAAGCTGGAGGGAAAACATTATGCAATAAAATTACTTATGAGGATAAAACTATATCAGGAAAATTACAGATATTGACCCCATTGAAAAACAAATGCTATCTGAATCACACATTCACAACAGTCATACCCAGCTACATTCTCAGAACGTTGGCTAACATTATCTTAAATTTTTCTCTGTGTTCTCTCAGAGTTATCAAAAACCATTCTTAAAGTAATAGTATACAGTAAGTACAACTTTTTAAAAAGATATTTCAAAATGTTATGCTAAAGTAGTAAGTGGAACATTTTTAAATGCTAAAGAATTAAAAATGTTCTTTTAACCAAGCAATAACATTAATACAATGTTCTAAAACTATTCCTAGAACTTTTAAAATAACACAAAAGTATTTGTTAATTAATGGTAACATTAGGAAAATGTTCTTACAACCTATACTATAATCCATAGTCACGTCATGAATGATCAGCTACACTGCATTGTACAATAAGGCACAACAAAACAAGATATAGTGCTGTAATCAATAAGCACAACTAATCATTGACATTAAGAATTTAATTAATTATAAGTATCAATTGTCAAATAATCACAATCGCAAATGCGTTCAGAAATCACCTGTGCAGCTGGCAAAAACACTGCTCATACAGTCATGCAACACTAGACTGCACACTGTAGTTTGCATGCTGCATATCATGTCATATGGGCAAGCTCTAGGCTTGTAAAAATGAAGCGTGCTTGACATATTCTGGTGTAAAAGTGTTTTCTGTAAATACAGATTACACCTACTGCAAATACATTGACAATGTGTTAAAGCATGATGTGACAGGAAGCATGCTTCCTTTGACGGCCTTCCAACCAACAGAGCAATGTTTTAAAAGCATGCTGAGCTAGCATAGGTAAAAATGTTAAAGTATTTCCATACATTTAAATGAATTACAGACTTCACACGTAAAGATTATTTACAGCTCACTTTACACAAATGGTCCATTTGCTTATAATGCTGATTCCATTCCACCACATAATCCAAATGCAAAGGCTTTTAATTATAAATTCCCAAATTGCCCGACAGCCATATGCGAACCCAACTACACCTGTTTATCACGCTATAATTATAGAAAGCAAAAGGACAGCCAATTTGTGAGGCTGGTGTGTGTGTGTGTGTTTGTGTATTTGGAGGAGGGTGGGGGGATGAAACATTTGAGAGGGGTTAATAAGGGGCCAAAGAAATTAATTACCTGTGTTTACCTTTGTCTGCTATAATAGAATTCTTTCTCATCATGTTGATCAGACTAAGCTGTGATTACAGTCAAGCTTCACACATCCACAGACATCTAACACACACACACACACACACACACAAACAAACACTAAGACTTTCATCAGTATTCCTTCATTCCTGGCTGAGTGTTCAAAGTGTGTAGCAAACAGGCTAAGAGCTGCAGTCATTCCTTCAATCGCTGCAGGAGATCAGACATCCCAGTTCTGAATGAATGAAGGTGCTAATCGTATACAGTAGCTCCTGATCAACAAACATGTACATGTTTAAGTTACTGCTGAAACTTATGCCAGTGTACGTGGGGAGCTGAGTGCAATGTGTATTTAGATCAACCCCTTATGCAATTAACACAAGCAGGATATTTCCTAAGAGAGTGCTTAAGTGTGTTTTGATTAGATCAATATAAGCTCTCATTTAGCTGCGTGACATTAGCAGAGCTCACCCACTCATCTTTTCATCTGCCATCTCTGTTGTTACAATCTTAAAAGATCTTTTGATTATTTTGAAATATATATCAGTGTAATACTTCTACTATGAGGAAAAGAACAGAAATGACAGTATATAAATGTACAAGAATGTATATGTGTGTATATATACATACACACACATATAAATAATATACTGTGTGTGTGTGTGTGTGTGTGTGTGTGTATACACATATATAAGGAAGGAAAGGAGAGGGCAGAGTTAGTCAGGCTGGTTAATGCACTGCAGAGCAGAGATAGAGTGATTGATGCAGGATGACAGCAGTGTTTGATTAGTTTCTGATGATTAGACTGTATGCTTTCCTGGAGGTTGCTGTGGCAATGCAATGCTGTTGCCCACACATACTAATGACCACTGACATGTGTTCTGAGGAAAACAGGTTTCCTAAGAAACGTGTGTGTGTGTGTGTCTGTCTGTAAGGTGTGTGCATGTAACAGAGTAAGAAAACTGAAAGCGAGTGTAAAACCAGCTGCTATGAAGCATTGTCCATGGAGTATGAAATGTTAGAGATTGTCCCAACAAACTGAAGTGTATTTTAATGTCTGCAAGAAAGTAAGGAAATGAAAAAGCATGAATAATTGTATCATTAAGTGTCTAATTTAACTGTTTTGGATGGGGAGAAATACAGAGAAAGTGCCCCCCCAAAATCACATGGATATTATTTTGTTTGTTGAGCCTGTTTGTTGTACCATCACTGTATCCCTCAGCTTCTCTTATTTCTGTTTTCATCACACACACTAACAAACACATACTAATGAAATCTTCTCGTTCATTAGCTACTGACAGATGTATTGACAGTAACAGGCTGATAACGCACAAGAAAACTTCTCTCTCTTTTTCTCTGTTTATTGTAGGTTACCATGTGGCTAAACGTCACTTCACTTTCTCTGAATAATGTCAAGGCTTTAATCCATTACTTTAAATGTATGGCTTCTCTTCTGAGCTTTGTTTTGTTTTTGTTTTGTTGTCTGCAATCACTGTAACCAATGTAAGCATACATTTGCAACAACCCAGCTAACAGGAACGTTCTCTCAAAGTTCTCTCAAAGTTCTAAAAAGCATTTATAAACATTTCTTGTGGCAACGTTAGTATAACTTTTTTCTAAAATTATATATCAATGATATCAAAAATGTATGCTTAAGTATTCTTAAAAAATGTTTGAAAAAAGTTCTTGAATAACCAAGCAATAATGTTAATGCAACGTATACAAAACCAGACATTTTGAATGTTTCTAAAACTTTCAAAATAGTGTTTTTAACATTTTTGTTACTTAATGGAAAAGTTACAGAAACATTCGTACAAGCTAAAATTGTTAGCAGGGAAACATACTGTGATCATGGAATTGCAAAGATGAAGGCACACATCACCAGGACATACAAAAACATGCGGGAGCAATCATGCACATTCAGTATTGTTGCATTGTATGCAACATTGTCTAAAAACACACTCGCATATAACATGCGTTACACATGATGCTGCTGATGTCATGTGATTGAAAAAACATTGAAGCGGTTAACCTGTCATGTGTTTCTGATTAAGAGGGGTCAGTGACCTGCATTCCTTCAACACATGACACATTCCAGCCAATAACAGCCTTTTAATTGTTGTTTACAGTTATCGTAGAAAACACACGTTGTTTTCCATCTTGGTAAAGGCTTTCCATTGACCTGTTTTTATACTGTGCTAATGATATTTTGGTTCCTCTAATCATAACCCTCACAGAAACCATTAAGACATAATTTGGTATGTTTATGAAGCCGTTTTTCACAAGGGGATGATTGCCTGGTCCCAGCAATGCCCCCCTCAGACACACTTCAGCTCCACACAGCAGAGGAAAACAGTATTACTCACTGGTTGTTCTTTTATATCGGAGATCTAATGCTCTGAGACACATTTTGTCTCTTGAAACTCTACGGACACATGTGAGATGACTGGCACCTTTATCTCTGAATAGTCTGAATAGACTTCTCCATTTAATCTCACTGGTGTCCAGGAGAAGTAATAGAGAAGCTAAAAGATCTCATTTGTGATTTTTCTTTTCTTTGGCACATGTGCTTCTCTTACCCTACATCATTTATTACCAAAAAATTGGTCTATCAAAAGAACCGCACACCTTTCACCTTTGGCAATGTTATCCCCATGACAACAGACCCACTGTAGCAACTCACTGTGACCACTAGTAACTGGCCTCCCCACTTCACTGAGACTTTCACTCAACAAGAACTCTCTCACACACACACACACACACACACACACAACAACAACAACAACACAAGAACACACAACTTTAAGTATACCCACACAATAAAGAGAGCAAGAGCCTGCAGTTCTGTAATGTGGGCCAGACGTGGGATATTTTATCCCCTGAGCTTCTCATACAGAATACTGCAAACACAAAATGCTTCTGATGGATTGACATAAATTAATAATATTCTCGGACATGTTTAGTTATCTTGTTTATCAGCATCACATTAATTCTTCAAATGAAGCCAATCATTATTTTGATATGGGAGTACAGTCACCTTAGAGATAGATAAATGTGCATGTTGTACTCTCTCTCTTTCTGTCTCTCCATAATCTCTTCTCTAAACCCATTTGGTAACACTTACAGCCCATTAACAATCATCTCCTCTGATTAAAATGGCCTTTAAGTGCCTGGACAAATTGCTTTCAGACATCTTAGAAATACCCCCAAGCCATTCAAACTCTTGTGTATGCCATTTCCCTGTACCCAGCAAGTCATGTTCCATCATTCCCTTTGTCTCTCCCCAACTCACTAAAAACAGTGTGAGGCAGAGATACAGTACTTTGAGCAGTGTCAGCCTGAGGCACTCTCTCTCTCCATCTCTTTTTCTCTCTTGTGCTTACTCGTTCTATCATTCACTCAACTTTTTAATTCATTGCATAATTACAGTAATGAGTGTCATTAATGAACATCCAGTTTTGCCTATGGTTTGAAAACAATGTGGGTTCTTGTCTATTGTTACTTCCTCCTATGCTATGTCAAGGTTTTCTTTACGTTTAGATAAAAAGCGTAATATTTGCGAGCCAGGAGACCACAGCTCTGTGCTGGCGTATGTACCTCTGTCTGTCTGACTAATACAACCTCTTTAAATTGTTCTCATTTTTTTATTTATTACTGCTGCAGACATGACCCTTAAATTTATTTAAGGGAACAGGTGTGTCGTGTGTTAAATATGTTTTTGTGTGTTTGTTTTGGGGTTTTTCTTTCTGCTCAGTAAGCCAAAGGTGAGAGTGATTCATTAGCCTTTCCTGCGTGATTAGAGTTCCTCGGTCATGTTAACGTCAGGACCTCAACACAAAGAGTTTCTGACGGCCGTGGCCGGGCCTGGGGCTGAATATTAAACTATATCTGCTACACTCCATTAGCATGGCAACAGAGCTATTCCTGCTTAAAAAGAGCTGAGCTAAACACAGCAGTAGCCACTGATTAATACACCTACTGTAATCATTTGTACACTTAGTAAGTGGGGTTGAGAGTGAGACGAGTGAGAGAGAGAGAGAGAGAGTATAAATACATCACCAAACAACACCAAAAAATGCACCACCAACAACACCAAATGTTTGACACTTAAATGAGGAGTTTTAACTAGAAGTTCAATAGTACAGTCTGCACTCATAAGGGGGAAGGTTGTGCTGTTCTTTTAACACACCATATGTTTTGTATGAATGAGAAGGAAAATAGGAAAGTGTCTAAAGATGTGTGTTGTAGACAACCGCCTCTCCACACAACAGCCCTGAGCACTGGAGGCCAGAACTTTAGCAACACCTGCTCCTTCTTGTTTATCATCGTCGAACTGACAGTTGTAGCATCACTAATAACACAATCTTTGGCAACTATTAACTAGAAAGCGCATTAAATTGAATTATATAAGCTGACTGGCAGCTGTTCAGAAGAGTTTAAATAATATTTAAGTAGCAGGAACAACAAACAGAATTTATCACTTCAGACAAGTAATGAAATGTCCTTGCTAACTAATAGGATGCTGGTTTTCAAAACAGCCTGACATTTCCTGACCACAAGATTGATTAAAGTGATTAAAGGTCATCTGGCTGGATCAAGTAAAACATGGTCTGATGACCTATTGTGTCCGGTCTGCTGTTAGTCCACCAGACATGGCATTAGTACTACAACACTCTAAAATTGAGATATTTAAACAACTGTTAGTGTTGTAGTTTACTTGTGTTTTAAGTTGTTATAACCTCAGAACATTAAGTAACCCAAAAACTACAATAATCAAGTAAATCTTTGGTCATTTCTTGTCTGATCTAGGAATTATGCTTTACAATAACTGAATCAGAGATCTATAAAGATGTAAGTATGATACCATTTCTTTTTATTTTTGCCACCAGTAAAATAAGTCTGAAACTGAGCAAACTGCCCAAAAATAATCTTTAAATAATTATAGTATTTTAATATGTTGCACAAAAACAAAGATAAGACTTATATTTTTTAAGTATATATTTAGTAAGTATATATACACGTATACCAACCCCAGCCAATACAAACAACTTTCACCTCACTATACCACAACAGCTGCAATGTTAAAACGAATTAGAACTCTCCACATAAACTGTGCATTTGCGGGACATGCTCTTGCAGGCAGAACATCAACATTTGCCTCTTCAGTGGCATGCGTGTTTTAAAATGCGGTATGAGACAGCAGTTTGGAATGCAAACCGGGTCCCTGCTGCAGCTTCACATCAAACATCCACACAGCGTCCTGAGCGGAGTGAAGGGGAGTAACCCAGATACTGAGTGAGCTCTGCTTAAGATCCGATGGAGTTTCTCCACATGAAGGGAAGATGCAGCCCCATAAGACATGCATGATGCCGGGTGAAACACAGGACATACGAACAGGTTCTAAACAAGCACTCTGGGACTCGTTCCATTCCAAAGCTCAACAGGTGGCTGTTTAATACAATGATGGTGAACATTTTGGTAAGGTTTTGTTTTTGTCTGAGGGCTAAGCCACAGCATACTATGAAAGGATACTATATGATTATTTTTAGAAACAGTTTCTGTATAATCTCCTATTAAGGACACTGTTAACCTTGTGATCCAGAGCGGGAAAAATAACCTTAATTAACCCCTTTGGGACCAAAACGGACACCTTTGCACCGGTGAAGTGCCCTCTAGTGTTGGGATAGGGAACGACAGGCGAATACGTGGCTTACCTTTCGCACCTGCGGGCTGGTGTGTGTAGGTGAACGCTTGTCTAGTGGAGAAAATACTAAAGAACAACCAACAAAACAAATACAATAAATGAAAACATATGTAAGATCTCAGTGCTGCATATGTTTCGTCCTCCATAATAGCAGTGACAGTTTCTCTTACTACTACAAATCAAAGTGTGTCTTTGTTCCGTTAAATAAGAGCGGTTTCCCGCGCAGCTCACTCTTGGCCTCAAAAGCTCTTTATCTTTTTACAAAAAGACCCCGATTTAACACTGACAGTTATAATAAAAGGCAATCTAAATGTTTTATATTTACTACATTATCATTATTAACGTACAAGAACACGTTAAGACATTTAACATAGCCTAAGTGATTTATTGCATTTGACGTTTTGGGAGCACATCATTGCAACATATGCAAAAGATTAATAGGGATGTGATGTAATACAATGGAGGCTGTCAATCAAAGCAGCTGAGAAAACCGAGTGTGCCATTCTGCAGTCGGTGTGTCTGTGTGCGCGCATGCATCTCAGTGTGTGTGTGTGTGTGTGTGTGTGTGTGTGTGTGTGTTCTCCTCATGCTTTGAGTTTAAGCTGCAGCAAATGCACCTTTCACAACAGCTGCTATGAAATTACCCATCAAAACCATCACCAGCCAGCCCAGCTTCATTCCAATCAGCCTGCAATGTCTGTTTGTCCTGTGGGGCTCTGGTTTAGCAGAAAACAAACGCTCACACACAGAACACAAACAAACACACACGCATACATACATCCTCCCTCATGAAACCTCTTGTACTTACAAGGTACAAGACATACGGGGTAAATTTGCATTTTTAGGGTGTCTTTGTTCGGGTACATTAGAAAACATCATTTTCTTGACAGGAAAATGTGTGGACTGGACATAAAATATAAACACAAACACACGCACCAGCACAGTCACAACTTAGCATGTAAAATAAGACTGAGAGAAGCTGCTGGCAAAGAAGACAATGGCCAGAAAGTGGAAAAAGCTGTATTGATACAAATGTGTTTTCAGCATTTTTTTCTCACCCTGCTTTATCTCCTGGTACCATTTGTGCTTATTTCCAATGTAAGAGGCGCATTGTTCTTACCTCTAGTAACTTTTTCTATGCGATTTAACTGACATAACCCAAGGTAGTCCGTTTAATTCAGACATGGTATATAATGTATTTTCCTAAGAGGAACATTTGTTATATATAAACTTATGTTGTTTGTCAGTGCTTTTTTGTCCTTTCAATAAACTTGAAAGGGCAAGCTTTTTAAATTCGTTTTGTCAGCGTGTCAGTGTGCCAAATAAATACAATATTAATGTGATGACAACAATGAAAATCCAAAGCATTAACTGTCCATGGGTGTCCCTGCACCATGTAAAGGTGCAAATCAAACTATTTTTAGAGATATCACTATCCTGATCTGCAGTTAGAAACGAGGACTCTTAGTGGTTCTCCCTGCTATATATGTTATGTTATATTTGTTATTTTAGTACTTAAGTGGTCAAAATCTCAGTTTAGTGCACAGACAGTTAAATTACTTCTAAGCGCGATCCCATCAATACCGCTTGTATTTGTACTTTAAACATAATACATGACCCAGAAACAAAACGTTTTGCACTTTTTATCTAATGTTATGGATACAAAGTCATGTAAAAAGGCTGGAAAAGTCATGGTAATGCCATGATAGTTCTATAAACACAATTCCTTGATGGGTTTGTCGAATCCTTGTTACCTGTGCAATAATCGTTCCACTAAACGATTATTAAAAGTATTTAAAGGTGTAATTGCAACTAGCACAGTTATTAAAAAGAACATATACTGTATAATCGACTTTGTTGCACAAGGCTTTATATAAAAAACCATACGTTTTTTACTCGGACACCCAGAAACAAAAACAAAACCAACAACACAAGCAAAATGAAATCACCCCCTTAAAAACTTAACCAAATGAAATACTCGTCGTAATGTTATTTTAACACAGAGACAGACAAACAAACAAATAACAGTTAAAGAAATACCGGAAACACATTACCGGTGATTCGCCCCCAGCGCTTTTGCAGAGAGGACCCCGGAAAACTCCTTTGATGCTCCGGTAGTGTCCATTGCTGAGGTGCGTAGAGCTGATCACAAGGTAGTAGCACGCCATCCGGTCCAGCGTCACCCATGAGCGGGCTCCAGGAACGAGCAGGCGGGCAAGTTACTTTCTAGATGTTTTCACTGGGGTTAAACGGACAGGAAGTCGCCGGAGGACGATGCGGTGCTGTATAAAGCGCCAGCGCCAACCCGATCGTTAGTAGTTAGTAGAGGGCAGCGCTGGATGGATTTAAAAAATACGCAGATGCAATATCCCGCTCGTGCTGTTAGTAGTAAAATATGTCTATTATTATTACTAACTGTCGCCAGGCAGATCGTCTCACACTTTGTTGTGTTACATTCTCGGCCAGCTTTTCTTCTTGAAGAAGACACAAACACCTGCTTGTCAGATCTGACAGCCCAGACGCCGATACTGGACTGGGCTGTAATGTTACTCCGGAATATGCGAGTATTGTTCAGTCTCACAGATAACCGCTAAAATGTTGAACATAATAGATTGCATCCAATACCAAATTATAACAACTGAGGTCCTGACCTCCCCAAAAGCCCCTTAAAAGTCATGCTTGCAGAGTGTTGTAAAAATACACGCTTGCCCTCATTCGGTATGAGACATGTTTCAGCCCGTCTAAAGTTTGCTTGCGTTTGTTTTATACATTGACTAAATCAAGTCGATCTCGGATTCTGTTTAACTCACTTGACGTCCGATCGAAGATCGCTTTTCCTGCACCGAAACAATCCGCGCTCTGCGCTAAGTCCAAATGAGTGTAAGGCAGAGGTTCCTCTCTCTTTCCCTGTCTCTCTCTCTCTCTCTTTGGTGGAGAGATTCGAGAGAGAGCAATGAAGCTTTCGACGAAACGTGGACAGCTGTAAAGTAACACACTTTCGCAACCCTGCAAGCCTTGTAGGATTTACAGTATTTAGTATGTGCATGAGTACTTTACGTTATCTGGTGACGCGAATAAAGAGTGTAACGTCCGCATGGAGAGCTTGAGACGGGCGCTGTCCACTGACTGTAGTTCTGAAATGAGAAACCTCCTCAGGACGTGAGAGGTCCTGGAGCGATTCGTTGTACTTAAGGTTAATAAAACGAACGCTTTTGGCAGCGGGTCTAGGGTGTTAATGCAAGTCAGCACGTCTTGAGTGCAATAGACTGGACTGCACCATCAGGTAGGACTAATTGGTCATTAGTTCCCTTAAAATGGGTTCAATGGATCTTAACGAGCTTCTTTTGGGAGGGTAGGTTCACATGGACTAATATCATATATTGGATTATGAATTGTATATATAACTATATTTATTTAATAGTTCGTACGCTTGCCATCTGTTGATTATAGTATATGTGAAGTTAAAGCATTTATTTTTTCTCATAATTAAAGCATCTACTTCAAGTGCTAAATGTAAATCTAACACATTTTTTTTGCTCTCTCTTTTTGTCTTTTAGAGTATATAACATACATAACAAGTTATAAGCGATGCAATGAACAATCTTTATGGCTCTACGACCACAGCAAAATCTAGCGATGGTACGTGTGACTGTTGCATATGTTTTGTGTGTCTTTCTTTTCAGTAGACACCAATGTTCTGTGTCAGTGTGTCTCGAACAATCAGCTGGAACTGTAAGAATGAAACAATGCAAACAAATGTACCAGTGATGTCACTCAGGGCTTAACTCTTGCTTTATGCGAATATACAACACAAATGTATTATCATTATGCACAGGAGCGGCTGAAGTGACTGTGGGCTTTTGGAGCACCCTGAACCGCTGGTCTGCCATTATCTTCAGGATACAAATTTCTTTTGTGTACATTTCAAAAAGAGGGGTAGCAAATACCATTTCCCATTATGAAAAGATTCCCATGCCATCATTATGAAAG
>JAZGTJ010012396.1:0-15904 GCA_036877575.1 Botia almorhae
TTGAATGCCTGTTAATTAGAATTTTGTAGTCTTAAGTGTGGCTTTTCTCCTAAGACTATAATTGGGGTGTACTCATTTTTGCAACATGGGCTTGAATGAATTTTTTAGGAAAATCACTTTTTTGTGTGTGCAAATTAACAAATCTTGTTTGAAATCAATGGCCCACATTTGTGGGAGTATTTTGTAGTATATTATCTCATAGAAAATGTTGATTCTAAAGGAAACTAAAGGTTTTCTGACAAATGTAGTGGGGTGTACTCATTTGGGGCAGCCGTGGCCTAATGGTTAGAGAGTCGGACTTGTAACCCAAAGGTTGCAGGTTCGAGTCTTAGGTCCGGCAGGGATTGTAGGTGGAGATTGTGAATTACCAGCACCCTCTCCAGCCTCAATACCATGACTGAGGTGAGACCCTTGAGCAAGGCACCGAACTCCAACTGCTCCCCGGGCGCCGCAGCAATGACTGCTCCGGGTGTGTGTTCACGGTGTGTGTGTGTTCACTACTGTGTGTGTGCTCACTACTGTGTGTGTGCGCGTGCTTGGATGGGTTAAATGCAGAGCACAATTTCTGAGTATGGGTCACCATACTTGGCCTCACGTCACTTCCTTCCTTCCTTCCACTTCCTTCCTTTCATTTATGCTGAGCACTGTATATCTGTAGTGTCGAGTTCATGTGATAAAATTAGATCTAGTGTTTGATTAAAGCAATGAGTAGGTCTAGTGATGCATTGCGTGACTTCAAAGGAGTTTAGCAGGTTCCTGAATGCAGTTCCCGCTGCATCATCTTACATGAATATTAAAATCTCCAACAATTAGAGCTTTGTCAACAGACATCAACAGGTCAGTGAGAAAATCTGCAAATTCCTTCAGAAATTCAGTGTAGTGCCCTAAAGGTCTATACACAGTAGCCAGCGTGAACGAGATTAGATTGTGTACTTATCTCTGTGTCACACTTTCTGTTTCCCTGGCATTATAATGTCACAAAACAAGGTTGCAGAGCGGCTGAGCAAAACCGATCATTTATTTTAAAACAACAACCCAAACACAAAACAATAAGCGTGAGGGCTTTTCAGCATTCAAAAAAAAAGACAGAATTCCCCCAGTTTTCATCCCGTCCTCAGCTCGCTTCCCCGACCGCCCCGTTTTCCTGCAGCCCCATTTTAACCTGTCTCTTGACTCACTGTAAAAAGAAAACAGCTGTTAGGAGTAATTATGAGGGAGGCATTTCTCTTAACCATTTCGTCTCCAAACCTTACGGGGAGCCATCTGGCTTGTATCCACTCCCCTCCCATTTCTAGAGAGGAAGTTGGCCACAGCCATCCACGCCCCCAGCCTGTGGACCACCTGAAATTTGAAGGGTTGTAACACTAAATACCAATGGGTGATCCGGTCATTGGTATCTTTCATGTGGCAGAGCCATTGGAGCAGGGCATGGTCTGAACAGAGGGTGAAAGCCCGGCCCAGTAGGTAGTATCTAAGAGTAGTATCTAAAAGAGCACACGTCACACCACTGTTCATCCAGCTGCCAATGGCTGCTCGCATCAGATTCAATGCACTGATGTTTGCTTTCAAGGTGACTACTGGATCCGCACCTCCCTACCTGCTGTCACTTCTTCGCACTTATGTGCCCATCAGAAATTTGCGTTCAGCTAACAAACGTTGCCTTGTGGTTCCATCCCAACAAGGGAAGAAATCACTTTCCCAGACTCTTTCTTTCACTCTGCCCGGTTGGTGGAATGAGTCATTAGCCATTTTCAAAAAACAACTAAAAACTCATCTTTTTCAATTCCTAATTTACTAACACACCGCCACTTCTAATTCTTAAAAAGAAAAACTTCTTATACTGTGTTGAAAAACTGTTGCCTCTTATTGTAGTTGAAGTTGCTTCCTTGTCCTCATTTGTAAGTCACTTTGGATAAATGCGTCAGCTAAATGACTAAATGTAAATGTAAGAGTGAGGACCGCCCACTTGATGGCCAAACACTCCTTCTCAATGGTGCTGTACTTAGTCTCTCTCATTGAGAGCTTTCGACTAATGTACAGCACTGGGCACTCATCACTCCCCACCATCTGAGACAGGACTGCTCCCAGCCCCACGTCCGATGCATCTGTCTGCAGGATAAAAGGGAGAGAAAAGTCAGGACAGTGTAACAATGGCCCTTCACACAGTGCAGCCTTAACTAGGGTAAAAGCCCGCAGGCACTGTACCGGGTCTGGAAAAGGTCCCCCTTTTTAGTGAGATCAGTCAAGGGGCTGGTGACATCTGAATAATTTGGGGCAAAACATCTTAAATAGCCAGCCAGCCCCAGGAACTGCCTCACCTCCTTTTTGGTCTTAGGACGCGGGCATGTTGCAATAGCTGCGGTCTTGTCAATTTAGGGCTGCACCTGTCCTTGTCCCAAGTGGAAGCCCAGCTCCAGGGTGGAGATACCTCCACCCGTCCAATCGCACACTTCTTCGGGTTGGCTGTAAGCCCTGCCGTGGCGCAGCGACCTCAGGACTGCCCGCAGATGTTGCATATGCCATCACCAGTCATTATCCAATGATAATGATATTATCCAAGTACACGGCGGCATATGCTTGATGAGGTCGTAAGACCCTGTCCATGAGGCGCTGAAACATGGCTGGTGCCTCAAACAACCCGAAAGGAAGTGTGACGAATTGGTGTAAGACAAACGGTGTGGTGAAGGCTGTTTTTTCTCGAGACATTGGTGTTAGGGGTATTTGCCAATATCCTTTCGTCAAATCCAGTGTTGAATTAAATCGAGCCATGCCTAACCGATCAAGCAACTCGTCAACCCGAGGCATTGGATAGGCATCAAATTTTGACACCGCGTTTACCTTACGATAGTTGACACAGAACCTAATCGAGTCATCAGTGTTAGGAAGACTATCGGGTTGGACCAGTCACTGTACAATTTGTAGCATAGCCTCTAATTCATCCTGGACTACTTTTTTCTTATGTTCCGGTAAACGATAGGGCCTGGAACGCACCACTACCCCTGGAGGCATTTCTATGTGGTGTTCTATAAGGTTGGTCCATCCGGGCAGTGGGGAAAACACATCTGCAAATTCATGTTGTAATTTCTGAACTTCTGTCAGTTGGGACGACTCTCCTTTACTGTTGTCGCCAACTGTACAGAGCCCTCCTCCCTCCAAGGTTTTAGGAGGTTGAGGTGGTAAATTGAGTGACATGAATGTTGTGCCTTGATCGGTGAGGATCTCTTTTGGAGATAATACGAAAGAGTGCGTCCGCCACAACGAGGTCCATGCCAATTCTTTCGAAGGGGTCTTTGATTAGCGGAAGTGGGCGCAATAGTGCTTTTGGAGCGGCTGGGGGGTTCACTAACTGACATTCGCATCATGCCGCACACCACCTGCGGACATCCCTGCAAATGCCCGGACAATAGAAACGGAGCATGAGATGGTTGAGTGTTTTATCTTGTCCTAAATGGCTGGCCATTGGATTATGATGGGCCGCCTGGAAAAGCATTTTGCGACGGCCCTTTGGAAGTAACAGTTGTGTTGTTGTGTTATATCTTCTTTTGTTTGTGTGTCCTGCGTCACACAATATAACCAGTCAATAATCACAGCAAAATAGGGGTACGAGAAAACTCGGAAGAGGTCAACAAGGGTACCGTCGATGGACTTGACCGTAATAAAGGCATGGCGCAAAGTCTCATCTCGAGACTGTTCAAGGGGGAAGTCTCCAAGCAGGGAGAAGGCTATCATTTCCCCTCAACCTTCCCTCCGCTGTATCTGGGATCCCTTCGCCAACCCCAGCAAGTCTCACATACCGGTCAGCAGAGTTTCTGCAGGAACCACCCTTACACATTCCCTTTAATAGTGTGAAAAATAACGGCCAATTTGTCCCCAAAATAAGCAGGTGGCTGAGGTGGGGGTTAACTCGACCTTGCTTTTGGACTCCCAATTGAATCGTGACCATGACCATAGGGTATTGATGTACGTCTTCATGCACACACCTCAACTTTCTCATATCCAATGTTCCCAGTTGCATCAGGCATTGATGGATAGAGGTTTGGTTACAGCCCGAATCCACCAAAGCCTGATATGTATTCCCCCCAACACTTACGGGTATGTAGTACTTCCTGGCTTGAACCGGGGGCACTTGGTGGCACTTCAGGGACCCGAATCAGTGTTTCCACTTCCATCACGGGACACTGATCCCGAAAGTGCCCTGGTTCCCTGTGGCTGTGCAAAATAAGTTTATCTACTATACCCAACAGTTTTGTCAAAAAAAATACAAATTTTGCCTCTAATACTTAATACTAAAAAAATAATATTACTAACTTAATACTATAAAAAGTGTACCATATAAATGTGCCTAGAAATGGATAGTCAAGGCCTTACATTGTAGTGTGCAGTATTTTGCTGTATTTTTTCTCTTATATATAAATATAGTGGGTCATTCTGGTATTCCATGCATGCTAAAAATTCACATACTATGTACAGTATACAGCAGAGGCAGTAAGGCTGCGTTTACACAAGTCTTAACGCTCAGATCCGATCTTATTTCCATATCTGATTTTTGGGCCGCTTGTTTACACTTACACTTTGTATCTGATGCGCATGTTTACTTTAATCTCCTGGCCAAAAAGATTCCAGTCATTCACTAGTATGAGCGCCATGATTCACACTCGAATTTTGAATGGACTTTTGTTAAATGTTTTCAGGTCGGCAAAAATTCTAAATATACAGATCGGATATGAAAAAATCGTATCTCGTGTATACACACCTGCAACAAATTCCGATCTGTCAGATGTAAATGCCAGTGTAAATGCAGTCAAAGTCGTAATAGTGTGATACTTCAGCCAACCTGTAAGACAAACGTACCAAGTGATGGACTTTAGTGCCATCTAGTGAACAACATTACACTACATACACTATATTACATGCCATTAGATCAGAGGATCTGAACTCTGAACCTCAGGGTCCACTCTCTTGCAGAGGTTAACTCAGCCCTGATTACACTCACCTGCCTGTAATGTTTTAGTAGTCATAAAGCTCTTAATTAGTTCATGTGTGTTTTATCAAGGCTGGAGCTAAATTATACAGGACCTCTAGGGCCAGGTGTATCCATTTTAAAATGTGCATTCAAGTAGTACTATTTATTATTACTAAAGTATGTCCATTTTCAAATTGAAAACCACCTAAACCTTTTTTCTTAAAAATATTTTAAATGAAAACGTTTGTCAGCACTGCTGATTCTGTGCAGAATCTGCAGATCTGTGAGAAAACCTGAAATATTTCATTCAAACAGGGGCAGCAACCACAAAGCTGACTCTGGTCTGCAACGTGTTGTTGTGAAATGCAGTGCACATTTCTGAGTCGCTTGCAGCATTTTTTTAGCTCTTTGTTGTGGCTTGTGCACAGCAGCAGCGGAAACCGTCTTAAGGACAAGTGCTGCACTTTGATATGTCAGCAGCAATGTTTCCTATATTCTGTTTCTGTATCATATCTTCTGTGTGGTTTTGTATGACCAAAAAACACTCAGCATACGAGTTACGGCAGTCAAATCTGATCTTCAAAATTTATTAAGAACTTTAAAAACAAACTTTATGTAAATATTTATTCAGCATAATATTAAATAAATTCATGGTTAGTTCATGTACAAATTATTTTGGTTATAAAAAGGCAATTTTGACTAAATCAAGTTCCCAGTGTATAAATGTAGTACCACATAATACAGACACACAGACAATATACAGTTTACCAGTACATAGTCCCATTCACTTGTGCATTCACTCCATCACACCTTATAATGGCATCACTGCCAAGATTTCATTGCCATTTAATTAAATTATTTCATTCAATTAAACATGAGTAAAACAAGTAATGTATAGTTGACACTCTCTTGGTTTTATGCACAGAAACATTAATGTTCAGTAATTCCACAAGAATACTTTGTATCGAAGGCACTCTTTGACCACATTTGGCAGACAAACAAAAAAGGTTAGTTACATAATTCAGAAAGGGAAGGCACTTTGAAAGTTTGACTATACAAACAGTTGTATAAATGGAGTCACTCATTTCCACAGCATGTTTTTATATCACACTGCCGCACAATGAAATGTTTAACCACAACATCAAAACCTAAAAAGCAAATCTCACATCAACACATGAAGAATTTGTTCAGCTGAATAAAACAATGCATATTACAACCATTAATACCTGCAATTTACTGACTGCCTCCAACTATAATTTTAAATTGAGATGAGCGAAAAGTTTCTAACAAAAATACTGTAAACCATCTTATACCTGGAGATGACCCCGTAAGTGAGGTGAGATTCGCATACACTAGATGATCAGGGTTGGAGAAATTATTGCTATTAGGCAACATACGACACAATTTAGCCAAAACAAAACATCCTTTTTTAAGCACAATTTAACATCTAAATCCAAACAAAAACCTTTGTATGAAGCATTTGTTGTCTGCAGCATCACTGCTGGTGTGGACACAGTACACAATCTCATAAGTGCTACTTTAGCAGGAGACACTGGACCATGCCAAGGTTTGTTCAATGGGTGCTGTGGATTAGGGCGATGACACACGCACATGCCTGCTGCTCAGTCTGTGTGCTGTGAAAAAAACCCCGCTGCTTTTGTATTAGGCCTGTGCAATGAGGTCTTTAAAACAAAAAAAGACTCTCATAGTGTAAAAAAACTAAGGTAGATGAAACTGACATGGCGGCAGAAAAGGCAAACATTAGTAACGCACTGACAACTTGTTTTGAAGAAAATCTAACAGAGAAATATGGGCTTCTAATAATAGTACATAAGTGTTTGGCGCCCTAAAGGAATGATAAGATTTCTCATAAAACAGTATTCTCAGCATAAGTCGGTCAGTCGGTCACTGACATCACCATTACTCACAAATCTCATGAAAATGATCAACAAATATCCCAAATCACCCCAGTCATGAGTTAATAAAATGAAATATCTGCAAAAAAGCCTATTTTTAGACCAACTCTTTGCATTTTCACTTTCATGACAAACATTTTCTGCTGAGGTCTAATTTTGGTGATGCAAAAACAACATAAAAATATCATTAACATTAACAAGTATTTATACATTATATAAACATTTGCTATACTGTTTTAAAAATTAAAAAGATTGTGCCTGGACAAAATCATTATCGTTTCTGTATTACAGAATAAAATTTGCCAAGAAATGAAAGATTCAAAAAATCTTACTGATCCCTAAAATTGGCCACATTTTCTTTATGAAAAATATAAATTGTTTTTTAGTAAAAAAACAACAACCCAGATATACATTAATACAACATTATAATTAAGAATACTACATAAATTCTAACTTAAAATGCATTTTAAAGGCTTAGAGATTTGGCTGCTAAATGTCCTGCCAAGGACATACACTGAAAGTCTGATATGTGGCCATTACTTGAGGGCTGATCTGAACTTGTCTTCATTATACGGCACATTTATCAGAATGTATAAAACACTGGATGCCAGCGCAGCAAATCAACACTCTGGCCTACATGCCCCGGAAGGACATCAAAAACATTGCTTGGTTTGCTAACATATCTTTCATTGAGTGGTGTTGGTAATACATAAATCATCAAAAAAACAGTTCAGCCACTTCAACAGTCAAATTAAGATTAAGGTTTGAAAAGAACAAAAAGACAAGGCAGTATCATGCCAGACAAAGACATTAAAGATCAAGAAAGCGCTAATGAGAGATGGATACAAACACCACGATAACTATGTGCACAATTCTGTTTTGACTGTGGTCAAGTTCACATCTATTGGCCCAGTGCACAACCAACTATAGGAGCATGCACTTCTTGGCATTTTTTTTTGTAACAGGGTAGAGAACCGCACGAACAGCCTCTAAAAACACCTCCCGAACACCCTCTTGAAGGAGCGCCGAGCATTCCAGATACTTGACCGCACTGATCTGCTTGGCCAGAGCACCGCCCTGCTGCTGAGTTGTAGGAGTGAGGCCTTGCTCCTTCAGCTTCTTTACTGTTTCCGTGTCTGAGCGTAAATCTCTCTTGGTACCAACAAGAAGGATAGGCACGCTGGGGCAGTGGTGAGACACCTCTGGGTGCCACTTGTGGCGAATGTTAGCAAATGAGGAGGGGCTTCCAATGGAGAAGCAAATGATGAAGACATTGGTTTGCGGGTAGGAGAGTGTGCGCAGACGGTCATACTCCTCTTGCCCTGCTGTGTCCCAAAGGTTGAGGCTGACGGTGCGGCCGTCAACGCTCATTTGCGCACTATAGTTATCAAATACAGTTGGGATGTACTCCTCTGGAAAGGCATTTGTCGTGTAGGAAATGAGGAGACATGTCTTGCCTACTGCCCCATCACCCACCACTACACACTTTATCGTCTGCATTCTTCGTTCACACAGGCAGCAGCACCTACAATCAAGTCAAGCATGCTATAAGAAAGAACTAGCCACACAAGAAACTAACCAAAACACAAAATGTAATCATAACACTCCTTAAAAAATCAAATGAAGTCCTGCTTAGATTCTGTAGACAACCGATCGATAATTATATAAGATACATTTTTAAGTTTAGGTTATCTAGTAGAATCCTGACAGAAATGCCGCCTGTCACATCTTATTAGTTTTGACATTGTAACTTTAAGAAAGTCTGGGGTTGAATTAGATCCTTTTTCATATGAATCCGCATCAGGAACCCGATCAGAAACTAACTGCAGTAGAGTAATAATCAGTCTCTTAAGTAGTCAAATCAATTCTCTCTCTCTGCACTGTTATTGGGGAAGCTGGTAATGTTAGCCGCGAGATAAAGCGAACAGTGAGTTAATCGATACATATTATCAGCTATCTGTTTAAGATACTGACGTAAGTTCCCGTGTTTTTGAGATCAGGTGACATTGATCTGCTGCTGTTAGCAGTGCCCAGCTCGCCTACACTGACACGCACACCAGAACACTCGCGTCATATATTTACAATTTAGTCTTGTAATTTTTGTTGTGTAGTTGTTTTATTGCAACTAATGTTTTGGTAAAGAACGCAAATTCCTCAAATAAAAATAGTGTAACGGTAACATTATAGTCGACGCCGAGAGTTACTGCGCACGCCCAATGACGAGTATTTCCTGTAAAGTTTTACACGTATATTGTGTGTTTTTTTAACGCAGCAGCTGAGCAACAAAACAACACAAGCTTCCTTTTCTAAGTCCAACCAGACAACGTCTATGAACAATGTTTACAAAAACGCTCACCGCCTCTCCGCGCGAGCCTTCGCCGAGCAACGATCGCGTAAAAATAGACTACTACTTGTACTTCTTTTGGATTCTAATGGAGGTTGGCAAACCAACTTAAAGGTGCATTCCCGCCACCTACTGGAAAGGAGTGTGCCGCGCATGACGGTTATTGAGGAGAAAAAAACAAAAAAATACAAACTAGATTATATTAGTCAATCATGTTTCTTTTATATAAATGAATAATTCACGATATATTACTGATTTATTTGGCCCATATTCTAACAGAACCTGGAGTGAAACATTATTTATTAACAAAGTGTTTAATGATTGCATTAATCAAAATCTTTGTGAGAGGACACCCACAAGAAATTAATTATTAGCCCATATTGTCTTATTCTAAATAAACACTGCATCACTTCATAAACCATATCTTGTCTTATTCTAGATACACCAATTAAACTGGTAAGAGTTGAAAGGGAATCAGAACATATCACATATCAGATTTTGTTGGTTGTACTTGAGAATGCTAGAAAAATTGCTATTATTTCTGCAGTAAATACAGAAATATAGTAATCTCGACTTGTATTGCTGTTATTGGAGAGTATCTAAATGCTGCACAGCATATTCTCAGTGCTTTTGACTAAATTGCCTCAATTTTTAATTGTTCGCAGGGCTCGCAAAATCGCTATGCCCTCAACATCGAGTGGCATTTTCTTATCTGTGACTTCAGTTGATATTTCAGATTCAGAATCTGACACAGACTGAATTATGTTCTATATTGTTTTTACAAGTTAATAAAAATTTTAGTTCAATTTTATACGATTGTTGTTACTTGTGTTTTAAAAATGTTTTTAATTGATGTTTTGTCTCCTGTACAATATTCTACATTAAAAATAATGTCTTTTTCTATTTGGGCTTAAATTCATTTCAGGCTATCAAAATCTTAAGAGTGACTGCCCGAAGGGCTACCAGGGATTTTGAAATTTTGCAGGCCCTGGTTAGTGTATTGGGTGCAGAACTATACACCATACTGCCATAATATATAGCTGCTCTTATCAGTGCACAATATATACATTTAAGAGAATGACAGCAAGCTCCCCATTGAACTCCTGCCAGGCAGGATTCAATTTTTTCTAATTTTTGTGATATATGTTGATATATATGTGATATATTTTAATATCTATTATCGGATTAACTCTTCTTTTATAAAAAACAGATCACTTGAGTCTTTGCTACAGAGAAACAAAAGCCCCACTCTTTGGCCCAGGTTTCTACTCGATTCACTGCAGACTATGTACACTTTTCCATGTGCTCTACATTGCACCCCCTCTTCCACAGCGCCCCATCATCAGCATATAAAGATCTCCCTATATCCATTTCAATATGTTTGAAAATATCATTAACCATTATATTAAACAGGAGAGGAGTGCTAACACTGGCTTAATGGGTCACACTCTCTACTGCATACATCTGAGACAGTGCTGAACATACTCTCACTTGTATGGTTCTTTGAACAAAAGAAATTCAAATACATTCTTCCCTTAATTCCCATTCCCTCTAAATTAATTAAAAGTCCCTCTTTCCACATCATGCCATATGCTTTCTCTACGTCAAAAAATACTCCTACCAACACCCTCTTTATTTACTTAAGCCTTTCTTATTTCAGCTTCTAAACGGATTACAGAGTCCATTGTGCTGTCCTTTCCGGAAACCACTTTGATAAAGAGAGAATTTTTTTCTTTCTCTTTTACATATACCAATCAACTTATAACCATATGCTTGGTTATAAGACCTTCTCTGACCAGTGCTCTCCTTGCTTGGTCTGTCAGTTTAGGTGGATGGCCATGTCTTGGTAGGTTTGCAGTTGTGGCATACTTGTTCCATTTTTGGATGATGGATTGAACAGTGCTCCTTGGGATGTTCAAAGCTTGGGACATTTTTTATAACCTAACCCTGCTTTAAACTTCTCCACAACTTTATCCCTGACTTTAGGGATAAACTTTATTCCTTGGTCTTCATGATGCTATTTGTTCACTAGTGTTCTCTAACAAACAACTGAGGCCTTCACAGTACAGGTGTATTTATACTGAGACTAAATTACACACAGGTGGACTCTATTACCTAATTAGGTGATCTCTGAAGGCAATTGTTTGCACTGGATTTTATTTAGGGGTATCAGAGTACAGGGAACTGAATACAAATGCACGCCACACTTTTCAGATTTTTATTTGCTTAAAATTTGTAAAACCGTATATCATTTTCATTCCACTTCACAATTATGTGCTACTGTGTGTAGGTCTATCACATAAAATCTTAATAAAATACATTTAAGTGTGTGGTTGTAAGGTGACAAAATGTGAAAAAGTTCAAGGGGTATGAATACTTTTGCAAGACACTAGCAACCTTCTGATTACAAGCTGCGATTACCAACTCACTATCCAGTAGGCCACAAGTGACCCCACTAAAACTAATGTTCCTATTAAAAACATAAATATGTATATATTGTCACGGGTGAGGAATCACACGACAAGGCAGGCGGTGTGCAAATTACCCCGGAGGGTGAATTTATTAAATAATAAAGGGAAAAGGTGCGTGTAGTGCGTGGGGGAACCAGCCGGGCTGGCTGCTGGTGCAGGTGCTGGCGCTGGTGCGGCTCGTGCTTGGGGTTGCGTCCCTCCTGGCGACGCGAGTGTGCGGCGGTGGCTCGTGCTCTCAGTGGCTTCCGGCCACTCGCTGCTCTCGGCAGTTGCGGGGGACACGCAACGTATCTCCGGCTGGCGGCACTTTCAGGTCTCGCTCTCAGTCCAACCTTCCTTTGCATCCAGCTCTCTAACTCACCTCCCCACTTGGTGGAAGGCGAGGTGACGCGTCGCAGCTGTGCCCGGTCCGCCCGTGATGAGCTCGGACAGGTGCGGCGCGTCCGTTGTCAGGGCGACGCTGACTGCCCCGGTGCGCCTCGTCACCCCCCCCCCCCAAGCGCCGGCTTGGTCCCAGGGGCGAAAATGGATAGCGGGGGAGTAACGAGGGGAGGGCGGGGAGAGTGTGCGCGTTGCTCCTGGTCCACCCTCCGAGGGAACGGCTGCGTCCTTTCCCCAGACTCGTGGTGTTGTCCGGCGTCCGCCAGCTCGACCGCCTCCCCGCGGTCGCGGGCCGAGACGGGGTCCTTCATCCCGTCCGCCCGGCAGGGGGACCGCGGCAGGGCTTGGGGAAGGCGATCGTTGACCACCCGTTCTGCGACCTGCGCAGCGGTGCGCTCTTATTCGAGCGGCCCGTGGCACGCGATGCGGATCAGGTCTGGTAGCGCCGCGTCAAGGTCCGCGTGTGGCCGCGCATGGCCGCGAGTTCTTCGTCCGCCTTGCTCTGACGGGTGGTCAGGCCAGTCTCTGCTGGCGGACGCTTACCTCCGTCAGGCGTCGGAGAATCTCCTCCATGCTTCCAGGGGGGGGGGGGAGGCACGCCGTTCTCCTCTGTGAAAAAACCAAACACAAACAGTTTAATGGGGTGCCGCCTAACGTCGTCGGTGACTCCTCACTTTGCCCGCATTCTCCACCAGTTGTCATGGGTGAGGAATCACACGACAAGGCAGGCGGTGTGCAAATTGCACTGGAGGGTGGATTTATTAAATAATAAAGGGAAAAGGTGCGTGTAGTGCGTGGGGGAAGCAGCCGGGCTGGCTGCTGGTGCAGGTGCTGGCGCGGCTGGTGCGGCTCGACGCGAGTGTGCGGCGGTGGCTCATGCTCTCAGTGGCTTCCGGCCACTCGCTGCTCTCTGCGGTTGCGGGGGACACGCAACGTATCTCCGGCTGGCGGCACTTTCAGGTCTCGCTCTCAGTCCAACCTTCCTTTTACATCCGGCTCTCTAACTCACCTCCCCACCTGGCGGAAGGCAGCTGCGTTTTAATGCCGCGGGGTGACGCGTCGCAGCTGTGCCCGGTCCGCCCGTGATGAGTTTGGGCAGGTGCTGCGCATCCGTTGTCAGGGCGACGCTGACTGCCTCGGTGCGCCTCGTCACAATATGTACATAGTTTGTATAAAGTAAAGGGCATTGAGTTAATGCAGTAATGTATATCTTAATAAATATATAGTTTTTAGAGTACAACCTCAATTTATGTAACTGGACAGCAGCAGCATTCTACGCTTTTACTTCTTGCTGCTGCTAAACGTACAGAAAACTTATGTTGTTGCTATTGCAGATTGTGCAGCATGTGGAGAATGTGCCACCAGAAATGAAACCGCTTCTTCTGTGCCCAACACTAATCAGGGTCTGTCAGAATGAAAAACAACATTGACTTAATGAAAATTCCCTAAAATAATCATGTTTAAACTAGGGCTGCAACTAACGATTATTTTAATAATCGATTAATCTGTCGATTATTTTTTCGATTAATCGATGAATCGGATAAAAAACAAAAAACAAGAAAAGCATTCATTTCCAACCCTTTATTCAAAAACAGAACTAAAATCTTTAGAAAGTGCACAAACATGTTGCTCCTTGAGCTGTTATAATAATAATAAAATAAAAATGGACTAACACAAAAAACATACACATGTATGCTTTACATCTGCCAAATATATAGACTTTTTTTAAATAAAGTGCCACCTGAGCTGCCAGAACAATAAATAATTTATAAAAAAAATAAAGAACAATACAAATCAGAAAATTTACCAGGATTTGTTTGAATGTCAGAACTTGTTCTCTACACTACACTGCAGACGCACACACTCGCAGACGCACACACGTGGTGCTCCCATGCCATGTCGCTTTTGCATATTTTGCAGTTAACACACTTTTTCTGTTTATTTAGTGTGAAATGCTCCCAGACCTTGGATGACTTGGGTCGCACGGATTTCTCTGCCTCCGCCATGTATCTTTCCTCTACCTCCGCTCGTTTTTTTTAATTTTTGCTCTGCCCTGACTATGAGGCGGCGAACTCTGCTAGCATCAGTGCGTGAGAGAGACCGAGTATGTTCATTCCGCACCGCGCTCAACTAAAGTTTTTTTTTTAAATAATCAAATGTTTCCGCGTTACGCGACACAACGAATCGATTATGAAATTCGTTGCCAACTCTTTTAGTAATCGATTTTTATCCATTTAATCGATTCGTTGTTGCAGCCCTACTTTAAACATTGATAAGTAACAGGCAATAGCAGTAATAATGCGCTGCATTTGATAATAAAGCAGGTGTGTGGTGTCGCCATCTGTCCTGTAGATGGCACTGTTGGGATGTTTCGAAGGGGGTGAAGGAGAACAGGTCGAGTAAAAAAAGAGTTCAGAAGTTACATTGTGTCTTGCGTGTTTTTTCCTATTTTCTACGACATAACATATTGGCGACGAGGATGCCGTGGAATTTAAGTCAACCTACACCGTTTCTACAAAATGTGGGCAAGCCGCCGATGCCATTTAGGGCACAACTATGTTTTGCCATGGACGAGGCGCTCTCGGATGCCCGAAAACGCACTCTGTTAATCCATTGCCTGGGGGCAGAAGGCCAGAGACTATTTTACACACTTACTGTTGCAGATGATAAATACGACACGGAATTACAAGCTGTCCGCGCATTTTTCGAGCCGAAAGTGAATGTGGTAGTTGAACGGTACAGATTTCGCCAGCGAGGACAACGTCATGGTGAAACTACAGATTAATATGTTGCGGCGCTTAAGGAGTTAGCGGCTACATGTGAATTCGGGTCCATGGAGGAAGAAATGATCCGGGATCAACTTGTTGAAAAATCGAATTCAACCCGTATACGGAAATGTTTACTATTAGAAGTGGATCTTACTTTAAAAAAGGCTGTCACCATCGGCGGTGAAATAGAAACGGCAGTGGCCGAGGCAAAAGTGATGAGCAAACAAGCAGACGGCACAGTACAAATTATCCAGCAATCACAATATTAGCACAGCAAACTCAGTCGCGACACAGGGAAGAATGCGCAGACATTACGAGGAGCAGCCACGCTGCCGCGCACACCCCCGTCTCAAGGGAAAACATGCTACAGGTGTGGTTCAAAACAGCATACTGCTAACTTCCAAAAATGCCCTGCTAAAGAAGCTATCTGCAATGCATGTAAGAAGAGAGGGCATTTCGCTAAAGTGTGCCGAGGACACAAACACGTAAGTGAGATTTCAATTCCTGATGTAACTGTGCTTACTGTAGAAAGCCTTCCTCGTGACACGAGCAAGATAATGTGTATTGTTCAAATCAGTGCATGTGGAACCACACAGAATGTAAATTTAATGCTGGATACGGGCTCAGCAGTATCAATTCTTCCAATGTCATTGTGCACTCAGTATTTTCCTACTGCTACTCTTATGGAAGCAAAGCTGAATTTAGTGAGTTATGGTGGACATACCATTCCAGTAATGGGTTGCTTGGAAGCTGAGGTCATGTATGATGATCGGCGTGCTACAGCAGAACTGTTCGTTGTAAACACTGGCACTGCGGTGTTAGGTCGAGATTTGTTTGAAGCCTTAGAACTGCAGCTGTTAGACGGCTGTATTGTTACATCGCCATGCTGCCCAATAAATTCAGCTGACACTACTATGAAACCTGAGAAACTGGGTTGTGCACAAGGATTCACACACCTAGTCAAGGTCCGTCCTGATGTGAAACCAGTACAGCAAAAATTGCGCCGGCTCCCATTTGCAATCCGCGAGGCTGTTTCACAGGAATTGAAGCAGCTCGTTCAG
>JAZGTJ010012397.1:0-15903 GCA_036877575.1 Botia almorhae
TTGGATCTATTGATTAACACATATTAAATATTCATAATGGAACCAGCACCCTATGACTCCTACAGCCCACACTTGAGAGAGAAAGAGAGACAGAGCGAGCGAGCGAGCGAGCGAGAGCGAGAGAAAGAGGCAATACATTCCCAACAGATAAGGATTACACTCATGTTTTGATATCAAAACCAAGGACTGTGCCGACTTGAGCGTAAGCCCCGCTAAAAATACAAAAATGAGATTGAGTCGCACCTCGTAAACAGAGAAAAAAACTCAGGTAAAAGCAAAGCTGTCTGCCTCAGAAAAAAGTAGCTGTGACTTCCCTCTGTGCCTGTTCGAATTGACATCGCGCATAATCGCTAATGGGGAATCCATGAAGAATAATGCGGGCGCGCGGATAGCGCGTTTATTCGCATGCGCTATCTGCCATGTTTAGCGTTGTTTTCACTAAAGGAATTATGCAAATCAGGAAACAACGCAAACAAACCCCCAAAATTCGTGTTGAAGGAACTCTGCATGACACAATAGCATGGTTTTGAGTGCTGGGTTGGGGAGGATAAAGTAGAGTCCCTCTATATTTGGCGACCCACTACTGCGATCCAGAAACCCGAATCGGGTTTTTAAACTGTCAAAAGTACATTTAACAACAGCCTGTCCGAATGACAGATTATAACGTACTTCTCTATCATTTGATCATTAGATAAATTACAGCTTCAATGAAACGCTGCAAGAAAACATGAAAAAAAACATACAGACATCATCTGCCTTTCGTGGCAAAAATACCTCAACGTTAATTGCGCCAGGCGAACGTCGCAAGGGAATCCCAAGTTCTTAATTTAAATGCGCATACTGCCTGGTGAAATTGTGGGAATCGAATAAGAAGCCGAATCATTTTGTTAGCTATGTAGCCAATTGTATTTGCATATAACCTGTAAACTCTGTTAAAATAAAAGTGACCTTTTCAGTCTTACAAGTTTTAGCAGAAGCATATGCATTTCATAAAGGACAGATTGTGTGTACACTTGACTTCTGGGTAGAAATAATTAGCGTCTGCTATACCGCCGCCTTTTCAGGGGGTAAATTGGTTGTGGTAATTGACAGACCGATGTTAAAATAGGTCAAGTGACTGTCCTGATGTATCAGCGCTGGAGGGAGGCCATTAACCTCAATCGCGAAAGCGCCACAGGGAAAATGCTACTCTCATCAAAAACCGGAAACGGTCGCTAAACAAAACCGCACATAAAATATTAACCGCCTCGTTAGCGAGCGGGAAAGAAACATCTTCGTACCCAGCAGGTGCTAAATGTTTTTCATAACCCGGGCCTTGTTGTTTTCCTCAAGAAAATAATTACCCAGGTGAGAGCAGATCACGCAACACTACGATTATTTATATACCAGAGAAAACCAAACGCAATTCTCTTGATGGAACTGCGGTTTGATATTTTGTTATATGATGTAATGAGACTTACACTAGCGTAAAATACGTTCAGATAACTATAAAACAAAAACAGAGACTTGCATTTACGCATTAGGTAGACGCTTTTATCCAAAACAGCTCAGAAAGCATTTATAACACACATTTCATCAATATATGCGGCCCCTGGGAATCGAACCCAGGACCTTGGTGTTGCAGGCGCAACGCTCTATCAGCTGAGCTGCAGACTTACATATTAAGAGGCTGCCAGGCAGGCCACTGGGCTTTCGTTTTGATAACTGTCATCACATCATCGCCCTGAGGAAAACAGACAGAAACAAAACACAAAATAAGAACTTTGAAGTTTTCATTTATTTCACCACAGAGTTCATTTCCTGGTTCTTTTTTTCCGTTATTACATTCACAACAACACTCTGATATTCTAGAATTTCTGATATTTTCTCTTGTTCAATCAACTGTTTTTGTTGACGTGACACCTAAATCCAATAGCCAGAGGCATCAAGCTGTTTTTGAGCAGCACTTCATTGAAAACACCATATACGGTGCAAGAGAAACTACATTAGGAAAGAACCGTCAAAAACAGTGACAAATTGGGGCCGATACACAAAGGATGAAAATGACTTTGAAAGAGGCAGAGAAACAGACAGACTCCATAACTTATTCATCAGGATATTCTGGGGGCTGGTACAGCTGCGATCGCGATGCGAGATTAAAAGCTTAAGGAACTGGTTGCCGATGTGTTCAAGGAGTCAGTCGTAACACCTGTTACGGCTGACAGAGTCGGGCACGATATTCAGGCATAATGGAGCAGGGTATCTATTCATTATACAGACCTCAGTATGATAATGCTCTGCATGAGAGAGGGAGCGCTCATTTTAAAATCCAATGTAGGCTTAGAGGCCTTGAAAGTCAAGGGTAAATTTCAGTAAGTATCCCATTTGTCCCAAAGTGCCCATTAACTGTAACCTTTTGATCGCCTGCTACTTTAAAATGAAAGCACGTTCTTCATGCCTTGGGGGCGGGGCTTTTGACACTTTATTCAAGAAGAGGGGCATTAGGCTTAGGCCACAGCACAGACTTGAACCCAAATCTCCCATATAAGCAACAAAGCTCAATGTGACTAAACCACTATGCCGAGGCTCCACCCCATAAAACACTGTTCATGAGAACTTTAGTTAGCATATCTTCGTATTTATACTATAATATTAAATTCAGTTCAGATTTATATAAATTGCAAAAACAAACTGGTGGTGTCAAATTAATTTTAGGTATATTTTAGACAGTAAACGCACAACACAAGCTAGTTGAAGTTCAAAATCAATTTAATTGTGCATAATTAAAGAAAAGGATTACCGTTTTAAGACGCAAGCTTTACAAATGTCCCGACACAAACTCTTCCGTCTATAATAGCGAGACAGCGCAGCACAATGACGGCTGTAAAAAAGTAACATGCCGGTAACAAACGCTCTTTTGATGCAGCGCTAACTAACTGAGATCACAGTTTGCCGCCCAACATCAAACAGACACACAGAGTGAGTATGTACATTCTTAATTAAGTGCCTGAATGAAATTAACTCGAAGAGAATCGACGTTTACTTGTTCCGTTTGGTGGTTTAAAAACAGCCCAAGTTAAAGGTCGAGTTCACATAACTAAAATAAACTTGCGGTTACTGCATTTATCTTAAGAAATAGCACACAAACGCCACACGGGTCAGCAAAGACATATCGTTGAGTGTTTGTGTTCTATATCTGTCGACACACTAACTGGTTCAACAATAGACCCACTTTCCTGCAGGAATTCAATAACAGGTGCTACCAAAACAAAGATCTCAGAAAATAGCACTCAAGCCCCAAACCTGTGGTCTCCAAGACTTGATTTCGGTGTTGTTGGCAACCGCGTGAGGAACGCACAGCTGCCTCGCTGTAATTAAGCAATTAATCTGCTAATTGGCCAAATTGATGAATATGTTTCAGAGAGGCAGATGGTTCTACACATGCTCCTGGATGTTAAATTATGGTCCACCACCGTTTCAACAGAACTTGGTGCTGAAGTTTGAAGCAGAAAAAATTCGGACTTAAAAAAAGAGGCCAAATATGGACCTTTCCTAATCACTATTCTGAGGATTCATCGAGTACATACTTAGCCGGACAACATGGGAGTGGAGTTTCAAAGCAAATCGGCTTCAAACCAGAAATTGAAGGACAAAAACAGTCCAGGGCTTTGAACATTACCATCAATTGTGGTGGGATATAATAACACACTAGCGCCAAAAACGGGGGCCAGACACTAAACTCGTCTGAAACGTTCTGAACTCCTTGAGGGTTTTTCTGAGGAGATTTACCCTACAAGTCATCGAAAAAAATAGCAAGACATTCTGTTCATGGCTGACTGGCGATTTTTTAACCTTTGAGAGACTCTAGAACTCTCTAAAGGCTTTTATAAGGAACATTTCTGTCTCGGTTTCACCTTCAGGCAAATGCACTTTTGCTGTTGCTTTGGTGTGTTGGTCACAGACCGGTTCTCAGTTCTTCGGCCGGTCTCTCATTCACACGTGGGTCACGCGCGTCCGGCTGAACCGTGTTTGTTCTGCGGATGCAGATATCCGGATGTACCGCTTTAGGAACGCTAATAACAATTCTGTACATTTTTATTCGTTCAAGGGTTTCCGAAAATAGTTCACCCAAAAACTACAATTCTGTCAGGATTTACTCGCCCTCACGTCGTCCCAAACCTCTGTTTATTATAAGCTGTCTATTATAAGCTGTCTGCTATACAAAATCAATAACAGAACACAAGTTCGGAACAATAATAGGGAATGTTGTTCCCATTTTAATTTCGGGATGGACTATTACTCCTAAGGACATGGGAAGTAAAGAAGAGTTGACTTTCACACAAGTTCTCTCTCTCTCTCTCTCTCTCTCTCAAACACACACACACACACACACACACACACACACACACACACAGACACTTGGCGACAGTGAATTTCCCTGTGGGCCATCCACACTGTGCAGCAAATGAGAACTATGTCACTCCAGGTCCCTGGTTACTGTTTCTATAAAACGCGTTTTACACTTCACAGACCGCCGCCCCATACTGACCCCGACTAGACAGCCAGGGGGACGGAACGAGCCAGAGAAGAACAAAGGATGACAGAGGAAGAAGAGCGACTGCTGAGAAACCACCGGCCGGATCCGGGGAGGACCGCAGGAGAAACGCCTCGGGGAAGGTCGTACACACACCTTTCCATTTCTGCAGCCTTCAAAAGACTCTCATATAAGCGCATAATCTGACTGACAAGGTATACAGCTGAAATGCACAGCGGATCTATTACACACACACACACACACACAGACAGATCCACAGATATAAATTCGGGCCTCCTGACTGTATATTAACCCCGGCCCCAAAACACAAGGCAGTGGAAAAGCCTGATGGACAGCACAGCACACACATTCTGTGTGAATGTACCGAGTTCAAATTCAGCGTGCCATTTTATGCTCACACCTACAGTATATATTATCATTTAAAAAACAATTATTTTGAATTCAATTTTAATTGAAAACTTGAGTACCATTTTCTAACCAGCTGCTGACGCAGTATTTACGAAGAACGGCAAAGATCTTTTTTAGCGGCTGACATAAATTCTTTTGAAAGATAAACGAAGATTTACTTCTACAGCGCAAACTGCCTTTAGGCTGCAGTAACTCTGCTTGTCTTTTCCTGTTAATATGACCTGCTTGACCTCGGCTTTCTTACAAAAGAATGTGCTTGGCATAAATCTGGAGAGGTCTGACCACCAGTTGACCACCAGTTGAACGCTTCACCAAAACATGATGTATGAATTGCGTATTTTGTGACATATTTTGGTAAACGCGTTTCATTAATTATACCGGATCATATAGCAATCCTTAAGGAATTGCTGTGGGTCCTTTTGGACTTCCAGTCCTTGAGAACTGTCCCGCTGTTAGCTACAGACACAAGGAAACAAAAATAGATGGTGACAATGAAAAATATCGAATTTTCTGGAAGTGCCACTTATTTGGCAAACAGCAATTGGCAATGATCCAGAACTCTGCGGCGTTCCCCTTTATCCAATCTTCAGTGCTTCTTTCGGAATCACTGCTCCTTATCACCCAGTAACCTCCACCGTAACCCCTTTCAGAATAATCTTCCGTGAGTCCTAGTACATTATTCGGCTTTTGTGTTGCCATTTAGTTTGGAACCGTCTGTAATCTTGACCTTGTCCGGACCATTGTGCTTCGTGCCGCCCGTGACTGCGGTTCTGCAGGATGCGTCCGTCAGCGTCTGCTCGACTGAGTGCTGCGCTCGGCCGCTAATTGAGTTGTGCTGAGAGAGGTGTCAGTCAGAGCTCACACCGAGTCACTCGCTTCCACGCGTGGGCGTGGCCAAGTTTATTTTCACATCAAATTGATTCTTTAAATCATGTATTTTTTTAATCATGTCAATCATGTAATATCTCCATTTCAAAAAAGCTAACGTAACAGTTTTACACTAAATGAGGACATTCCATAGACTTAATACTAACCTAAACCTACAAACCTAAACCTAAACTTTAACCCTAAACCCTGTTTACTATATTTATATTGCGTTTTACAAATGAGGATGTTCCCAAACGGAGGTTTTACTCAGATTTGTCAGGTTTTGATGACTTCTGGGTACAAATATCGGTTAAGTAAGCGTATATTACACACATAATATGTCTTTGTGATTCATCAGTGTGATATTTTAGCTGCTCTATAACTTCTCATAAAATATCTAATATAATTTGACCATAATATAATTTAGTTCTATAATTTTCCTGTTGTTTATAACTGTTACTTTCCTATAATTCTTTCAGCATCTTTAATGAATTAAATGCAGCACTGTTAAAATGTATGTACTGTATATGAATGTCTTGTTCTGTTCTGGCTTTATTTTTAATTGGCTGCGCTCAACAGTAAATTCATGTAAATTCTCATATTCTGTTGCTCACTAATTCACAATCTCCAGTTTGAATTTGTTAAACCGTGACTGATGTCACGCTAGTTCAAAAAGCCCACCGTTATTTCAAGCTCATTACACGAAGGCCCATTTAATCAGCCACTGATCTAGAATTGTTTAAAAGTAACGAGAATTTTAATCAGGACGCTGTTTTCTTTAAATCTGCTAGTTAATCACTTATGGAACTTTTACAATTGAGTTTAGAAAAAAATCAATATCACATTCTCTCACTGTTATAATGAAGTGTTAAAATGAAGTGACCGACATATGCTTTATAGGGTGCATGTTTTAAAGCGATAATCTGTCATTTTGCCTCTCTATCGCCCCCTCTGTTTAAAACATAAAACTGCAGGTTACTTTACATGCTATTTATTTATTATTATAAACTTCTCATTGCAAGGTAAGGAGACCATTTTAAGAACTGATCAGGTATGTACTTGCTCAACAACTGATTTTGCTACGGACAGCAGCTTTACACAAGTTCAAAAATCGCCCTGATAAAGTGGGTTTATTTTCCAATAAAAAATGTTTGAGGGTGTTCACACTCCAAAAATCAAATTCACTCCAAGTGTGAAAAGAAACAATTCTCTTGTACTGGACTTGAAATTGGATCAAGTTCATATCAACTTTAGCTGAAGTTGTTTTTGGACCTTAGTACAAAACTGAATAATAACATTACAATAACGTAAAGACAAACTCCTAGGCTTGTATTTTAACAGAAAATGTCTTGAAACTACATAAATGTGAAGGTGAAGCGCGTCGCATTCACAATACACGTCTGAAATAAAGGTCCGAATTCAGATTTCAAAGAGACTGCATCACTCTGTTGCGTATATAACCGTACACGACAGCCTCAAACCCTCTCTTCAACGCTCCATTTCAACTAAAAAGATGTACGTTCAAAATCAAAACAATGACAGAAAATTTACAAAGAGGCGAAGATGCAATTAATAATTCTGACATGAAAGGCATACCGAGTACCAAACCAACGGTTTAGATCAAACGAAGGAAAACAAAGCTTGATCGTCTTTTGCTATAAAGCTCACGATAGCTACATCAAAAGAGCTCATAATTTTATCCAGGATTGGAAGCCCTTTGTTGCTACATTTACAGTGGATGGCGGGTCGACTGTGTTTATGGTAATACAGCTAAAACGCAAAGAGAAAATTGTGCTAATAATAACGAACTCTTACCAGAGCCCCATCCGAGCTTTAATGTAATCCCTGTAAACGCTAGACAGGGGAAAACGAGATAACATTCAGTCCTTCTCTCTCTCTCTCTCTCTCATACTGTATAAGTGCTGCCTTATGGATGCGTGTCAGTGCTATAGAACTTCCAAATGAGGAAAACATGATGATCACATAACAAACCTTTATCATTTTTCAGTTGAGTTGAATTATAAATCTATTAAATATTTAAATCGAAGTAAGTACATGAGATGCTAATTAATCTAATTATTAAAATTGCATTGCATGTATTAATATAGATATTGCATATATATGTTTGCAGGTAACAGTGGCCAAATGAAGATGACGTAGATGATGAAGACGTTGCATGGTTTTGGCAGACGAAAAACATCATTGAAAAGTGATTGTAAACGGTGATTGTTTTCATCTGGATATTAATCACATTAAATAAATGAGATAAACTGACAGCCCAAATGATGACATTTGATTCAGTTTCAGTTGAAAAGCTCCATTTACAAATCTCATGTTCATTCCTTATCGTGGGATCACCAGCCTGCAGTCAAGAGGAAAACATCACCGTCATTGAGACTTTGAGATGTAGCAGATATATCATGTAGATTTATGCATTGGGCAGACGAGAAGCAACTTACAGTGTATTTTTATATGTTTGTAATCAGTTCATGCGTTTCCTGGGATTCGAACCCATGACCTTGGCACTATTAACATCATACTCTTTATTAGTTGTGGTACAGGAACAATACAAACCTAAAGTTTTATCTGAAATGAGTATTTAACTCTTTTTTTAATTCTGTGATTTAAGCTAAATGATTTTTTTGGGATAATTAAACAATTTTCTAGTCCACCGCCATGAACTGAAGATTGATTTGCTACATTTGTGTAATTGCCCGTGTTCATTTGTTACGCGTTTATTGAACTTTTCATTTATTTTAGGTTTGTCAAACGTCTGGTTGTATTTTATCAAACCATCAGCCGTAATTAAGCAACTGGGATGAGAAAACGTTCTTCAACAAGAAACACGAACTCTCCGATTTTTCTCTTGAGACGCTAGCAATCTCGCATTGTGAACACACCCGGCTAAGATTTACCAAAATACCAGAATCCTCAAGTCAAAACTCTGAGATTTCAATATGAACTCAGAATCTACTCAGACCAAATAATCTGGACTACATTATGCAACTAAATTTCACTGCTCTATACTCTTGCCATTTGATAACAATTGTCTCCCAAGCCATTTTATAAAAACCATCTCAAACAAGTTGATTAAAGGTCACATAACTTCATAAAGCTTTAAAAGCACCACCAGAAAAATAAAACGTTCTTTTGGACATGCATTAAAAGTTTAAGTGAACATTAGCCCAGAATGCAAATCTAATTACATATGGCCGTATAATGTATTGACCAGCCATACATTAGGGAAAAACGCTTAGTGGTGAAATCTAGTTTCAATCTGTTTGGTTTTGGGGCACTGCTTGTAAAACAGGCTTTTAGATCAGTGAGATACATGAAAGCAGCTTCCGTTTCTATCTGTTTTCAACTCACGAACAGAAAATGAACCCCAGAATTGTTCAGAAAACTCTCATGAAGACGACGGCGATTTGTTTGTGTTGTCATTCCAATTAATTTTGAAGTGCAATTAAACCAAACACTGTGATAACACAATTACAGTACGTTTAGGGGTAAATTGAGCTTAAATTGACTGTACAATGCCAGATCCAATCACCTGTTCTCTCAATTACACCTTATTAGACAAAGACACAAAAGCATGTATTATTTAAATTCCAGCCAATGTTCCTATATTAGCTCCTGGACTTAAACTCAATCCAATTATACAAACAAATATTGGAATTGCTGTAGATGCTTTTATGTAGCTTAGCAACAAAAGCCTTCATGCTCATTTGTGCATCGTGATGACAAGTTCTAGACCAGGTGGCAAGAATCCAGAGAACTACCACTCGCTAATTGGGCATCTGACACCTTAAAATCTTTATGCTTTTAAAAGTTACCCATTTTTGCATCTCGGTCGGATCATATGCGCACAGGTCATTGTGTTACATAATGTAATTGGCTCAGACTTTCAAAGATATTCCAGTCTCATTTTTACTGTGCTGTTGGTTACGGCCATTTAAAAGTGTGTGATTTCGAGTGTGTTCACAGAAGGTGGTATTTCGAAGTGTGCATTTGACAAATGAGCTACAACAATACCGTATTCTTCAAAACCGTTGCTATACCAGCATGCCACCAAGTTCCGCCACCAAAGAAGAGGTGGAAGAAAATGAGAAGACTTTCTCAGCCTCTGTGCTTTGTAATTAGTTCACAACCCCCTGCCAGGCCAGGGAACAGACCTATTTGGCAGGGAAATCGACCTGCTGACCTAAGCGAGCTTGAAGGCTTGCGACAAAGTTGACTAGAAGGACTCACAGTGCATCGGTAATATAAGAACACACCAGAGGTTGAGTTATCTTGATTTGGACAGGGAAAACGTGGGTGGTGAAAAACACAGTTGAAGTTCCAAAAAACAAGCAATGCGGTTCCAACAGGTTCTTGAGCAACAACTGCCAAGCCAAAAGTTTGTTTGCTTCTAAACTTCCAAAATCAATCTTTTGACATTGAGAGATGAATTTGTTATCCTGTTCTGAGATCATTAAATTGAATAGATCACTGGTATCTAAATTAGCTTCTTTTATAGCATTGTTCAAAGCTGTAATTGCTTGTTATCTTCTTGGAATAGGCCCAGTGTGGAGATAAATGAACTGTAAAAAGCATGATTGTTTTTCTGGCCTAAATCTTCTTTTTTATATTTAGTTTTTCACTTCGGGAGATTTTAAGAACCTTCTCCTGCCAACTTTACCGCAGAATAAGAAAAATAAGGCGGAATCCATCAACCAAGCTAGGTTGAAAATTCCGAAAGCCCAGTTTTTCACAAGGAGCCAAAGGTTGTTATACCTTTCCAGTGAAATCACTCAGCATTTAACTCAGATAAAAGGATTCGGTTCTAATTTGAATTCATCTGGTATTCGCTCAGGGGACTAGCTAAGAAAGTGCCACTTGCATTTCTATTGGAAACTGAAAGCATTAGCAGTACATTCAGACGTGGTACTTTGTACCCCAATGGCACCTCAGCTCCATACAAATGCAAATAACCTTTCTTCAGCGTTGTGCACTACCCAAGCTATCTCGCTGTAATTATCTTGTCTTCTGCACATTACACATCCAAACTCGACTAATAGGAAGTGACACATGAGGTAACCGAGTCAAGCAATTAAGATGGAGGATTAATGAAAGCCCTGATGAACCCTCCAGAACCCTCCGCCCCACAAAAAAAAAGTCAGTAGTTGAGGACGATGAGTCCCTGACACTCGTGGATTCTACCTCCCCAATGCGTCAGGTCACCAAAAGCTCCGTTCACACACTAAACATCAATTTGATTTTTATTTCGAAACGTATTTACCCATGCTTTTTATATCCTCCAAAACCACTCGCTTAGTTTCTCATTTACTGCGTGAATACTGAGTGTATGTTGCGTGAAGGCCGCACGCGTCCCGTCGCACCCAGCACTATGCTAAACTACTTAAAGCTGCGCTTCGTAACGTTAACCTCACTACCGCCATCTCTGTTTGAAACATAACACTGCAAATGACCTGCAGTTATTTTCTTGACACAAGTGTGGCAAGTTTAAATTCTGAATTCCTAAATTCTAAACTCTAAGGTAAGAAGATTGTGTTGAACTCTAATCTGTCGTGTACTTGCTCAGTAACTTTTTTTGGATCATTTTTAACCCAAAGAATGTTTTAAAAATGGATTGCGGCTTACATTCTAAAATCTGATGTTAATCCATTTTAAACACGTGCAAAAAACAAACATAATTTTACGGATTTTCTGACAAAGAGCCTGCAGGTAAAATGTAGTGGATCTAGCAGACAATAACCGCAAGGCACACACAGGAAAACCAGGCAAGCTTAATTCCAAGATAAAATCAGATACAGTACTTGGCCCAGATGAGGCTTTAAAGAGGTTATAGAGGTTTATATGCGAGGAGACTGTTTAGAAGACGAATCAGATTTTACCTTCTACATGTGCCACTGTTATAATCATCACTTAGTCCACTTGGACAGAAGTGTGACACTTATACATTTTTAGGCATGAAAGTGTACATTTATGTCAGGCTAGGCTAACCCAGACAGACAAAAGTTCAATTAAACAGTTATGAAAATTACAATCAAAAATGTGAAAAAGGCGACAACTTTGTGACTCCAGGCAAAACCCCTTTAAAACTTTCCATGTATGAGAGCTTTTTTAAAAAAAAAAACAAGCAAAACTTACAAGTACACAACCATCCGATTTCATATCCTGAAGCATCAGAGAATTTCATCTTGTACGGGTGTTTTTGTATCTGGTTCGTAATTAGTTTTTCTTGTAGAAGAACCGCCCGATACCTCCTGCTTTAAAAACCCAGCCATGCTTTACGTTCAATAAAACCATTAAACAAAAAACCAAAAGAAAGGCTATACTGGGACAAAAGAAAAGATGTTTAATCATTTTGTTTTTCAAATGTCACGCCACAGAGCCCCCCCGAGCGGAAAGTTCAGACGTAATTGCTAATTCATACAGTCGACGTTTTTATTGATTGCATACGTGTCGGACCGGAGGGCGATTAATCTGGAATTGTTTCACATCTAACAAACAACAGGTGTGTGGTACCGGGTCCCGGCGGTGTGTCATTTGGGGGTTGAAGTTAAAGGTTATTAAAATAAACGTTTAACGAGCGCATGCATTTTTATGAATCGCCCTCAGGGTAGCGTGATGCATATTCATCGTTGTAATCTGGTTAAGGAAGCAATCCCTCGACGTGTATCAGGCATGCAGATCAGATACCTCATTGTGTTGCTTATCATTGGCTGCTCTGAGACGGTTCTTCATTGTCAGGCCGGCAAATATCCCACAGATAACCGCAGGTCAAGTGGCCTGAGATTGACTTTGACCAAATGCATGTGCAAAACAGCAGACTTGAGTCTAG
Organism: Botia almorhae; assembly: GCA_036877575.1. Classification (NCBI taxonomy): domain Eukaryota; kingdom Metazoa; phylum Chordata; class Actinopteri; order Cypriniformes; family Botiidae; genus Botia; species Botia almorhae. Next base: position 12,654 of record JAZGTJ010012397.1, read on the forward strand.
TTGACACGGCCTGTAAAAAATTATCAACGTGTGTGGATGTGTGAATCTGATCGCAGAACTGGACTGGAAATCTTACTGTAAATAACAGGACCTGAATTATCTGAATTAGGTCAGTAAAATAAGAACTGTCAATAACGATTGTTGTTAATGCTGGAGAAGATGCTGCATTTTTTGTGATATTTATAAAATATTTGTATGCCACAGGCTAATATGCTAAATGCTAATATACAGCTGTGTCAGTAATACAGGAATCTCTCCTCATATACTGTCGTTGCAGTCACTGAATGTTCCTCGCATACTATCATAAACTTTCAAATACTATCATAAACTGTATCTCGGGAACACATAAAAACTAGCCTACATTCATCTACGGTTACACACTTAAGTAACAAAAGCATTAAAAATGTAATTGTGAAAGTTCTAGGGACATTTAAAATGTTTTTAGATGTTGCGTTAACATTATTGCTTGGCTAAAAGAAAATATTAAAACATTAAAAAGACATTTAAACATTAAAAACAATCTGTTATCTGTACAGCAAGAACATCTTTCATAACTCTGTGAGAACTTTAAGAGAACTTTTAAAGAATGTTAGCCAATGTTTGGCCAATGAGAACATTCTCTGTTAGCTGGGAATCTCCTCTTAAGGGTGGTTTATACAATTTCTCTTTTTAACACCTAATCTTAACCAGCTGCTTTGTAACTGTCACTTACTGTATGTACACAGTAAGTTGTATACTACTGTACTACTGTTTATACTACTGTATGTAGGATACACATTTCCTCTGAAGTGACTTGGTTATGAAACTGTTTGCCAAGAACAAACCTTTCATGTCTAGCTAATGTGTCTCTATAGTGCTGTACAGGCCTGCGCTAAACATCCGTTAGCCCAGAAGAGATGATTAGCATAAATTAATATGTAAATACCTTGATAATTCCTCTGGTAAATTAATAAAGAAAGTGACAAGGCATTGTTTCATTTTCTCCTGCTTAACTACACCAATCGGCCTTTATGAGTCTCCTCTGTTGACATTATTAGCTTCAAATAATAGTTATAATTATAAATCGCTATAATTCTCATAACTGGATCATTGCTCAGGGTTTCAGTTCATGTATATAGATGACTTAAAACTCCACCCCTGACACTACTGTACACCTGAGTGCGAAATCTGCATTGTGTTTTACAAACAAACATATTTACAACGCACAGCTGTGGACAATAAACAATATCAGTTCCACGTTTTCAAGTTGACAACCCAATGGAAAACATTTTAGAAATATCCAATCCGCCTGAATGACACGTTGCATAATAACTGAATTCTCATTTGCATAAATCAGTCGACCTCTGTTCACGCGGCACTCTAATGAGCGCTGAACTGAGACCCCATTGAATTCAGGAGACCAGGAGAACATAGAGTGACTGCACATCTGCTAACAGGTCCAGCAGATGATGCTGAATATTTGGGAGATTACGAGACAAATATTCCATCGTTAGAACGCAATAAACTGATTAAAAGAAATTCTATGCTGAAGATGAAGATCAAAATACTTGTCAAGTGGGAGGATCTGTGATGGCTCAAAACCAGAAGACCTGCTGCTTCTCTGAAGTGCCATCACCACCTTTAAGACATCTGACAGCACCTGGAGAACCTGCTTTTAGACGTGTGGGTTTGTCTCTTGTGCTTTTAAGACAGGCTGAGAAAAGATCTTCCATGGACCCCGTGACCCCACAGATGTGCCAGTTGGACGGGCCGGCACAAACCCAGCCGCCTGGGTCCTCCATGAACCTTGATCTAAAATTGAATTCAACTACAAAGTGAGTGTGTGTGTGTTCTCAAAAGCTTTGAACATCACACAGCGCGAGCGAGAGGCAGCTCGACTGAGTCATCTCGGCAAATAATTCAGTTTAGGTAATCGATTTCATTTGCGCATTGCGAGAAATAATTTCGATTTTTTATTTAGACTGTCACGCTTGATTTAGTTCTAAAGTACCTTTATACGCTCCTCTTTCAAACCGAAGTGATACTGAATAGTTTAAATGTCTATATACGTCTTCTCCAGTTATTTAATTTTGGAACGTTTTTCACTCCTCGGCTATTTGTAAGAGCAATCTTATTTTTTTGCGGCTACGCTGGATTTTCTACAGAAAAGTGACCCCCCCTCCCTCCTTCCTCCATCAGTTACGCTCAGCAAGAACTCCAGTCAAGCATGTTCCAAAACAATACAAATGAAAGACCTTTGCAGTCTTCTCTGTCCACATCTTCCTCTTCCACAGAGTCTGTCTCCCGCCTGTCGTTCCTCTGGAGCAACAGCCAATCATCTTCCTGTCTGACCGGGCCGCTGTGGGACTATTAGCGCCAGAGCTGTGAGTTTCTGCTAGCAGTCAAAAAGTGCTGAAAGTCGGATATGTAACGTTCAATACTGCTTACGCTAACAGAAATCATGTGCTACGGTAGTGCCGCGTATTAAAGAAGCAAATAGAGTCGAGATTGATTTCGCTGTCTTCTGAGATGAAACCTCTCAAAGTGACTGCATGCATGTACGGGGACATTCCATAGACATTCCATAGATGGTTTTTATACTGTACAAACTGTATATTCTATACCCCTACACTAACTCTACCCCTAAACCTAACATCTTTCTGCTATTTGAGATTTTCAAAAAAAGACCATTCAGTATCATTTATAAGCCAAGTCAAAATCCACATGCATTACTGTACTTCACATAGTGAATACCAATTCTCTCACACACACACACACACACACACAGTTTGTGTTGATAGAAGTTTCTGGTAAATGGAGACAAAATAATAAAGTAAATAGATAAATAGTAATGCACAACTGGACAGATGAACTGTAAATACAGTATGACAGACCTTCCAGTCACACAGTATGACAGTTCCAGACCTTTTTTAATTAAATTACTTCTTTAAATTGAGTTATTTTATTCAATTGTTGCTAGAAGCCTCAAAATTGAACTCGGAATAACACATCCAGGTAGTTTCTGAAACCTGTAACAACTTAAGTCAAGAACGACGTCGGTCTGGAACAGGTGCGGAGGCCTGCCATCAGTCAAACAGACAGATCACTCAACCGAGCGTCGGAGCTCCTGACACGCACGCTAAAATCCTAACCGTTTTTCATTTGCCGTCTTCTCTGGCCTTTTGAGTACGCGGGCCTCTCGGCTGTCAGTCAGGCAGTGTGTGCGAGCGTTGGCCTCGTCAGTTTGTTTTGTGAACGGCTTGACCCCCCC
>JAZGTJ010012398.1:0-15901 GCA_036877575.1 Botia almorhae
TCTGGTTGTTATTGTTTTGGCCTCGTTTCCTGACTGCGTCTCAAAGCTCCAGTGGAAGTCCCTGTCATTGGTCTGTGGATGCCGGTCATGTGGTTTTATCTCCTGATGAACGTCATCACTCAGTATCCTTTCCTGTCTGTAATTATTAGTGTATTTATTGTTTTCATAGCCGTTTACAAAATGCCGGTAAAGCAAGAAAAGAATGATTTAATAATTGCTTAATATTTCATACAGCTGCACAAAAAGTTCTTGAGCCGATACGTTTTGTTAGACAAAGTGAAACGCAAACCAAACGTTTGTCTCTGTTGTTTGTTGAATCCTGAGCCGCCTCTCTCAGATACGTGTGTATCCGCGGCGTGTTCATCCTGACTACAGAGTGTGCGTCGCTCACGGTTACGCTGGTGGTGACGCTCCGGAAATTCCTGAGTCTCATTATATCTATCCTGTACTTCCGGAATCCCTTCACAGCCTGGCACTGGGTGGGAACATTCGTGGTGTTTTTGGGAACGCTGCTCTACACGGAAGTGTGGTCCAGCATTCGCACAGTCGTGAAAGGAGAGAAAGATCACAAGAAGTCTGAGTAATTTCTGGGGTCCAGCACAGGAAGGCAGTGTGATACCTCATCTTCTGTGTGCGAATGTGTGTTGCTGGTGTGTGTTCTTCATCATTCTTTTGTGAGCAAGTGCTCTGAAAGATACTTCTGGGCCTTTTCGAGCTGTTTTTTGAGCCATGCGTGTGTGTGTGTGTGTGTGTGTGTGTTTTCTCTCTCTGGAAGCAAGCTTACGCAATCCATCATCTGTTTTATTGCAAAGATTGTGTGTGTTGAGTTTGCAGAGATAGAAACCATGTTTATAGTTCCTGGCACCATCCTCAAGCACTCTAGACCTGAGAGATCTGCTCCTGAAAACTTCAGGTGGTGAAACTTGCAAACAGATTTAACATTTGTAGCTACTGTACAGGGTTTATTAACATGTATGTTCGTTTTTAAAACATGTTCTCTAAACGTTAGTGGTATTTATTTTTTAAACGCAGGTTCACTGTGGTCAGTTTGTACTTGTCTTTATCAGCTGTCAAAATAAAAGACTACAACAAATAACACAGCACTGTTTATGTCAGCTGGTTTTACATTTGTGCTTTACTGGGTCACATGACGTGCAAGTGTTGTCCAAAATGAGATCACAAGTAAAAATGTTTCTGGTTTTCAGGTTTCAGATTCAATACAAAACGTTTCATTAGAACTATGACATAAAATAACCTAAATCAAAACGTAATTAAAAACTATAAATCATTATTATAAATTTACTGTTGTGAATCAGGGTAAGGTAAGGAGGTTGTGTTGAACACTGATCTGTTATGTAACTAATTTTTGTTCGTTTTAACCCCAAAAAATTATAGATTGCAGCCTTAATGTTTATGTGGTGCAGGAAGAGATAAGCTATGACCGCCAGATGGCGCAGTAGCCCACAGTCTGACTGGATACTGAGTGTTATTGTTGTTTTTTATGTATTGTGGTGCAACACTGGTCCACAAGGTTAAAAGGACAACCAGACACCTCAAAAAATCCTTTCTAGAGCTTGTGGTCAGCAGAGTGCCAATATGACTAGCATGACACTAATACAACCATTAGCCACCAATCATTAAAGAGCTTTGACGTGACAAAAATCAACAGAAAATCCTTGTGCTCGTTTACTTATATTGGCAGGTCAGATCAAAATGTGGAATCTTTACAGTTTTATACACAAGTTTTAACTCAAAGTAACAATCTGACCGTGAAACTGTGTTTTATATTGTCTGATAAATAATTGAACATTGTATAGCACGTTAAATTTACAAAATGCTTGCGGTTCTGTGGAGTGATTTTAAATGACACTTTTATAGAAGGATCTGAGAGATTAACCACAGCTCACTGCAGCATGTCTTATAACTGGTTAGCTGGTTAGTCCGGTAAGTTTGAGAGTAAAGCCTTGAATTGGAGACAATCTATCTAGGTAAGTTTGTTTCCTTACATGAACCGTATAAAAATAATGATGTGCATGGATGAATCATTTATAATAAACACTGCAGTATTTCATAAAAATAAGAATATTGTATTTTGATTTCCTGGTGCCTTTAAGCACCAAAGTTACAAAACTACCAGTGAAGTAATTACTAATTGCTGTGTCTGATCTGTGATGCTTTTTTAATAGATCATGATGGAAAAGCTGCACGTTAAACTAACATAAGTGAGTAAATAATGGCGGTGTTTGATTTTGGGGTAAATGATTTTTTTTTAAATGTCACGCCAACACTCAGATGCCTCTTGTGTTCCAGCAGCAGGTCCCTCATGCATTTATCACAGCTCACTCCCATCTGTTCGTTACCTTCAGACAGATGCTGTGTCATCACGCAAAGGTCACTCGAGACGACACTGTGAGGGAGAGGAACTAGAGGAACTAGAGGAACTTAGATAACTAGATGAACTAGAAGACTCATGACCGGTCAGTTCATTTTTCACAGTGTGAGTGTGTATTCGGGTCAAAGGTCAGGTGGATTATTGTTTGTCAGGAGACCTTTAACCATCACCTAGTTTTATTACAAACTGCATGTATACACAGGCTACAAGTTATGATACAGCTACACAACTGATAAACACTATATACAAATCTCAGTTTTTATAACATCTACAGCAGTGTAATTCTATGAAACCGTATCGTAATATATTACGAATTACTTAATAAATAGTTACTGAATACTAATATATTACATTACAAGGTTTTCTTTGTGGATAAAAGTGCTTATTTAGGTCAAGTCTTTGTTTCGAAGGCGGCAGAGTCAACAGTCTGCGTCTCCTGACGACAGACAATTCTGTCTGGCTTCGTGGTCGTGGAACGTCACTTTTTTATTGCGTTTGGGGTCGATCCAGGAGTTTCGGATGACTGTGTTGTTCGGCAGCGGATCTGCCTCAATGACTGACACCACCCGCTTCTTCATTTTACTCTTCAGAACCTTCTGGAACTTCTGTCTCGTGAAGGCGTAGAGGAGAGGGTGGAAGACCGTGGTGCCATAAGCCATCACCAGAAACCCCAGGCGGAGTTTGACGGCGAGGTCGCTGGGACCCGCGCTGAGGATCACGGCGTTTAAAACCGTGATGGGCGTCCAGCAGAAGAGGAACGTGGAGATGATGAGGAGCGACATGCGGAAAACTCGCTTCTGACGTTCCCGGCGCTCCCTGTGTCGTCTGACGGCCCGCCGCAGGGCGATGATGACGGAGACGGACGTGCGCATGCCCAGCGGTGTGTTTCCACGGTTACCGACGCTGCTCTGTGAGCCGTCCGTGATCTCGGGCAGCTGCTGCTCGGATGTGGACATGAGGGAAAAGTTCTTTTTCCTCCTCATCTTTTTCTTCTGCTTCTGCGTGTTGTGGAAGCGCGTGCCGATGCGGATGTTGAGTGCCTGCAAGATCTTCGCGTAGGTCACCAACATAATAATCGCAGTCAGACAGAAAATGGGGATCTGGGCCACTAGGTGATAATAGAGACCTAACTCTGTGTAATACTCGTTGACCAGAACCACAGTGGTCTGATTAGCTTTGGTGGGTTCTGGTCCCAAGAAACCCACCTCAATAAACGGCACCAGGAAGCTGACAAACGACAGAACCCAAATGCAACTCAACAGGGCCACTGCGCGTCCCATGGTCAGCACGCGATTGGCCGGTTTGACGGATATGTCGTAGCGGTCTAACGTGATGGCGAGCACGTTGGCTGCCGTAGCAACGCTGGTGAACGACACACAGGCCTCATGAAAGCAACAGACGAGCACAGTGTCTCCCTGCAGTGACAGCATCAGCACCACGATGGTGAGCGGTATGCAGCACACGCACACCAGCACGTCCAGCACGTGCAGGTTCATGGTGACGATGTTGCTGATGGAGTTAACCAGGTTGGACTTCATGCAGTAGAGCGCCAGTACAGTCAGGTTACTGCTGAGACCCAGAACCATCTCCAGCATGAGGAAGACGGTCAGAGACACCTGGAAGCTGAGGGGGTACAGGTGCGGGCCGGCCTCCGCCATGGCCGGCCTCACGGAGTCGCTGATGTCGAGAACAGTAATGTTATTCATGGTGATTTCTTTCTCCTTGGCGGGAGGGACGTGCATGATCCTAAAGCACAAAACAACAACAGCAGGTTATTTTAAGAGATAAACATGAGACACCTTCAGAAATCTTTTGGTTGAGGGTCTTTCCAGTTTTCGTCATTTATAAATTTTACGTTTCCCTTCCTTTTTACATTTATGCGTTTGGCAGACGCACAAACTAACGGTTCATTCAAGCTATACATGTGTTCCCTGGGAATCGAACCCATGACCTTTGCGCTGCTAACACAATGCGCTTGCCATGTTTTATTCCAAAATCAGCAGAAGTAAATAAAAAACTTGACGATTCCAACTGTTCTTTTTAATGTCTTATATCTCGTCCTGTCTTAATGTCCTGTAGTCCGTTGTCTAAGAATATATTTGTGCTGAGTTTGCTGCAGTAATGTACACATGCACTTTAGTTGATATTTTTGTCCACGGCGCATTTTCATTTGTGGTGTAGTGATGGATTGCTCCATTTACAAAAGTGACTGTATATTTAGTGCCATGTTTCATTTATCACTGGAGGACGGATGGAGGGATGAGGGATGGATGGAGGGATGGAAAGGGGTGCTGAGATGTTAAGTGTAAACCAGGGTTGTATAATGATAGTAATGTTTTTTGTCATGTACTCCAGGTGGTGGCAAGATGCCTGACTGAATTATAAACACACACTGTGTGTTTCGATGAAGCCGGACCGTCACCCTGGAGTGAAACCACATGTATCAGTTCTCAATGACATTATCAGCTGAAACATCTCACAGACTCTCATAATTCAGGTTTGTTTTCTAGACATTTCTAGATCCATATCACCGACGAATCACGACGGCCGTCTAACAGTTTATTTTGCATATGATGACTTACCCGTCCCTTCCAGCTCTCTCTCTCAGCTTCAGGAGGCAGGAGTCGGACCGGGGGAGTCTGGACGAGCGACAAGATGTACATCAGCCTCAGTCATGGCCATTCAAGGAAGTTTTCTGCACTTCCTAATCCTCGTAATCCAGCAGAGAACGTCTGTCAGGAACTTCTTTTGTTTTGCTAAACGAAGCGGTTCGTTTGGTCTGGTGCAGTTTCCAGACTGAACTCTGAGCAGATGTCAGTTTGCTTGTTTACTGTCACGTCACTCTGGTTAGTTTAGAAAGGAAGATGATTCAGAGATAAACTAACCACTCGTCCCCTGTTTGTTAACTAGCTGTTCTAACACACTAGATGCTGAAGATGTAATACTGCGACATTCTGACTGATTGTGTCCATGTTACAGTTCAGATGTTTTCCACCTGTCCATTAACACTCGGACAAAACAAGATGCCTTCCAGTAACTTGATTTGATGCTGTTCCTTTAATGTATTCCCGTTATTCTGATTTTATAGGCCCTGGATAATGATAAATCTCTATTGATTTGCTTTTGCTGATTTGCATGTGGCATTTACCAAGTAAACCAAAGTCACAGAATTGTTTGGGTCAGCATGAGAGGCGGGGCTTTCTGGGCGGCGGCGATGTCATTTCCTGTCCCATCGCTGAAGGTGACCTCCTCGCTCACTTGTTATCATTTCTAAGGTAAGTTAGAAACCCACTTCCCATGTTTTCAGGAAATCCACTCCAGAGTTTCTCCTTGCCGTCAATAAAAGTGGAATAGTTTGAAATATTAGCCTGCAGTTGACTCAGTCGCAGATCAGGGTATTCAAGACCACACTTTTGGGCCCGGGCCGGTTGTGTGTCTTTTGAAACATCTGGTCTTCAGAATCACAGCTTCAGTTCTGCTCTCCAACAGACCTGACAGGATGAGACAGAGGACAAAGGTGTATTCTCAGCTGCTGCGTTAGACGACACATCCTCAAGTAAAGACGGCCGTGTGTCACAGAAATAGGAAATATTTTGGGCTTTTGGGGGCGATACACGCTCCCTGCGTTTTACACTTTTACCTTGTTGTTTGTGTTTCCTCAAACGAAGCAGTGTAATCTTGTTTCAGTCATGCATGCAGACTGGAAACTGTACATTTTTACACGCGTTACAGTTCACATGTGTCACATTTCAGCAGTTCAGGGGAAACTCTAAACTGCATTTAGCGATCAATGCCTGAACTAAATCACTTGTTTTACATACAGTGATCTGATAATCCCAGCATGTCCCCACGTAACAAATATGACATATCTGCACTTGTATTATTATAATCATTAATTTTACCCCTGTAGACACAGGAGGTCACGTGTGTATCAGACAATACATGTTTTTCAATGACAGATTCTTCAAAGTTTTCACTTTGTTCCCCAGTCAGTTATATTTGGTCACGTGCTTGCTTATAATAATTTGTATTATAATGTTTCTATGTCTCACGTCTCTTATTTAGCAGATGCAGAGAATTAACTAGAATTAACTAGATTAAACGTTATTCGATTAAAATCATTTCTCACTGCGGTTTGACCTATTGCCCTGAAAAACATGAAAACAAGCCCGTCAAATCTGGCGCAACAGGGACTCGTGTATCTGTTCGACATTGCTCTCGCTGTCCGTGATATTGCATAAATCATACAACTGTAAAAACTCGTTATACTTATAATCGCATCTGCATGCTCGCATTTCTGTCCTATTCCGTCACCAAAGTTATTGGGTATCACGCACGCACCTCAAGCAGGAGCTTTCACCGCCGCCCGTCACGCACAACACCGAGTCGCTTCAGCACCACCGAGATCCACGAGTGCATGTCCTGCACACACGAGTGCATGTCCTGCACACAGCGCTGCAGCCGCTGCATGTCTCTCCCCGCAGACGAGCATCAGCATCCATCAAAAACTGTCAGCGGGGCCGGTGAGTAAAACAAGACGTGCAGGTGCAGACACCTTCTGCCTGTAATCTACTGCTCTCTCTCTCTCTCTCTCTCTCTCTCTCTCTCTGTACACTGTGATGCGTTAAAGTGTTGACGATATATCCTTCTGTTGCGCCTGCTTATCCTCTCTCTCTCTCTCTCTCTCTCTCTCCCTCACTTACTGCAGTGTTGCTCTCCGCACCGACTGGTTTGTTGTAATGGGTTTAACCCTTTCCGTCCCGAGAGTCAGATTTCCTCTTTTTTGTTTCCTGCGGCTCTATCCATTCAGAGGTACTGAATCGGTCCCGGTGGACTGTGAGTCTTTATAGACACGCTGCTGGTGTCGTGTTGTTTAATGGACACACGTGACTGTGTTTCTGCTGCTGGAAGGAGACAAACATGTTTCAAAATCTTCTTAAAAGTAAAGCAAACAGTAACTGTAAACAGTTTTTAAAGTTCATAACTAGTAAATAAGTCTGAATCGTGCGTGTGTGTTTGATTTAGATGATCAGAATATGGTGTTTTTTGCTCATTTGCTAGGGAATCTAGGCATGTTTTTTCCACAAACATATTGTTTCACTTCAGACATTTATAAATTCACTGGAGTCGTATGATGGACGTATTTATGATGGATGGATGCGCTTTTCAGAGATTTGAAATCTCGGGCACCATTCACTGCCATTATAAAGCTAAGACTAGCCAGGCTGTTATTTAATGTAACTCTGACTGTGTTCAGCTGAAAGAAGAAAGTCATCTTTACTCACCTTGAGGGCGAGAAAATTAAAGGATCTTTTTTTATTTAAGTGGTAAACAATCTTATACAGACTAGAAACTTTTCACAACTGACGGTTCAATATTTTTAGCTGTTATTAATATTTCATCAGACTTTTACTGCCACAGACACTGTTGAATAAAAAACGACGCATCACAGCAGTTTTTCATGTGATAGACTGTTTTATTCACCACATATTTTCAGATGAATGAAAAATGTTATGAATGTTATGCGTTTTCTTCATCTGCTGGTGTTCTGAGAGCTTCACTGATTCGCAACAAAATACCTGATGTGCAAAACATGTTCTGTTCGTTTATGTTTACCTTAATGTATTGTTTGGATACATTAAGTAATTAATTTGTAATAATGAAATATGTATAATACATGCTTCTCTGGTATAGTTTAATGGCTATTTAACTGTCAAGCAAAAAATATAGAGGGCATTAGCTAAAGTTCTTATGTATCTTTTTAGCTACAGCAGCACAGAGTGTTTTATCTGTGTCCTGCAGTGCCACTTGGGTTTGTAACTGGATTCGCTTCAGTCTCCCGGTAGATGAATCCAGCGCTGAGAGAGCCGCCTGTCCGTGTGTTAGTGAAGCCGGTCAGTGTTTTAATCACGGGTCTCTTGATTCACTCTGTAAATCTGGACGGGTCCTCAGATAGAACAGTGAGGAGCTGGAGGAAACGTAAAGAGAGAGATTTGATCGTTAACTGTTAAATATTTAAATGTAAATACATGACAAACTTAGTGACGTTACTAAATTCGTTTGGTGAAAAATGATTTACTGATTCCGGTTAGACACTGTTAGTTAGTTTATTTTAAATGTATCAATTGAACAGATTCAGATTGCTGCAAATAAATACACGCTGACTGACTGAAGTATTTATACTGTTACTGTCTGTTTGTTTAAAAATGACTTCAGATTAGTTTTCAGATCTGCTTTCTAGTGTGACATTATGAGTCACGTGACCCTAAATCGACTCTTTGATGTTTATGGAAATTATTCGTCTGTGTTTATGACTGTCTGAATCTGATATGTGTGTTATTTCTGTAGCCTGACATTATTAGTCTTTATTGTTGAAGCTTGTAAATATAATAATGTGATCATTGGAGCATGTTTTATTTTGTGCCTCTCGCCCCTCTCTCTTCCAGACCTGTGACATCATCCGTTCTCGAACTTGTTCGCTGTTCCTGATGTCGTCACTAGATCATTGTGATGTCACACTCATTGACCACATGACTCAGAACAGGTAAGGAATCGATGTCACATGATATTTAAATATCTTTATTTACTGTGGCTGAATGATTGTCAATGATTCAAGCGAATGCAGGTTTTAAATGAGTCCTGTCGACACAAACAGAATTGTGCCAACACATTCATTTCTTTCATTACAAACCTTTAAAAATGTTTTTCAAATGATGGCTTGGACTGAATAATGAAGTAAAGCAGCCGATGGCAACTACAGTAGCGCACGGAAAGCACCAGGATAATGTCTTGAGATGAAATACTGTACAGATGCTCAAACATAATGAAGGTTTGATTTGTTTGGCATAATTCCCAGAGTTCCATTTGTGTTGTTTTACAGTTGAATGTGATTACTGTTGAGTGTAATAATGATTATACCATTCTTCCAAAAGTGAGTGAGTGAGTGAGTAAGTGATCCTAAACTTCATTTGCACCTGCAGCACAACAACACTTTCTGTTTCTATCAGCAGATGTTCCATGTTTTCTGACCAAACTCTCCTACACACACATCACATGTAACAACACGTCTTCCGTGTCGCTAAAGGCAACAATCTGGTCTCAGGGGGATAAAGACTACAAGAGATATTTTGAGAAATGTCTCAGTGGTTTTGTGTCCATATAATGAAAGTCAATGGGTGCCGCTGTTGTTTGGTTACCTCAAACTTTTGTGTTCCACACAAGATAAAAAAAAGTCATCAGGTTAGGAATGACACGAGGGTGAGGAAATGATGGAAGACTTGTTATTTATGGGTGAACTGTGTCTTTAAGAGAATTATAAATGATCATTTCCTTTCATTTCTGTGATTGTTTTTTATTTGTCAGTTTGTTTCAATCACAGTTATTTGTTTTGGCTGTTTAAAATATTTATATTTTTTCCCTCAGGGCCTCTAAACGACACAGTGTGAACAGTGGGATCATGTGATTACCATCACAAGTTTGACGGTCACCAGACGTTTGTGATGTGGATCATCGCATGCCGACACGCCCACGTGCAGTTGGAACCCGACCACCTCCTGCTGCGAGGATCTGAAGATGAAACGTCCTGTTTGTTTTTCTGCATCGTGAGAGATCTTTGCTTGGAGGTCGAGCGGAGAACCCGGAGAACGTTCTAAACAGCTGATGTGTAAACAGCCAACAAGAGGACTCTCGGCAGGGAAGAAGGTCTCCTGGTTTCTCCCGGTAAATACCATCAGTATTCTTCCACATCAGGATGAAGGGTCTCATAATTCTTCTCTTGAAGTGTTGAGCGGTATCATTTCTGACTGACAGCGTGAGGGATCTGTCTGTTCTGAATCTAACATCAGTCAGTGATTCTGCTGTGGTTTCAGAATGAACGAGCTGAGCTGTTGCTCTTGGCCTGCTGCAGTATTTAATATGGGGTTTATTTTTGCAAGCAGTAATAATATATCAACGATATATTTTTATAATCTATTATAATTAGCTTTTGGAGGTCCATGCATACATTTAAAATCAGTCCACTGTGTGTTTGTTAAAGTCTCATTGGCTCAGTCCACCTGTTGATGTGGTGTAGATAAAGCACAATTAAAAAAAACCAGATGTACAAACTACATTAAATACTAACATAAGTGAAAAACCAGCTCAGAAAACCCATCAACATTTCCCAGTTAACATTTAATGAACTGCCTCCCACCGGGTTAAAGTCATGCATTAACCTACAGAAAGAGTTAATCACCTTCCTGGTTTGGAACAGCTAGTATGTCCATACGCATGGAACAGTAAAGCTGGAATTAGATTTCTCGAGCACCTGGAAGTCGACACTTCCATCTGTTGTTCAGAGACGATGCTGATGTTAGTTATCAGATCTGTGTGAGGTCAGAGGCCTTCTCCCAAATCAGGAAATGACAGTATGTGATTAGGAAGCAGGAAAGAGTGCGAGAGAAAGATCGAGCGGATTGTAATCAGAGAAGTATACTGTACTATTTCTGTAGTATGCAGAGTACACACTACACAGAATGCTGTATCCCACAATGCAATGCACTTAACGTTGAGTAAATGATTTATAACATAACTGTAATTAGATTCATGCTGAAAATAGACTTATAGACTCAGTTGCGGTCTGTAAAAGTTCTTGGGTTAAAAATAAGTTAAAAAGTTATTGTATAAGTACATGACAGATAAGTGTTCAACACAATCTCCTGATCTTACCCTGACTCACAACTGTAAGTTTATAATAATGATTCATAATATCAGCTGTCGGGTCTGATTTTCTGGGAACTGTCAGTTTGGCTTCTTTTGAGAGACAAAATTTATGTTTTAAACAGAGATGTGAAAGTTACAGATTACAGACTAATGTTTTTTATTGGACTACCTTAGTTCAACACATTTTAAACTTAAATTACAAAAAGATTTTGATTTACAGGTTAATAACTGGGCGACACATCATGTATAATAAGGTCATGTGACAATAATGTAGAATACTAGCTTGAAGCCTTTATTGTGTAAGAGATCTACTGTTTAATAACTATTTTTAAATTAGTAGGCAGCATATAGTGTACAGTATTAAGCTAGGCTAAGCTAGTATTAATCTAGTAGACACAGCAGGTACTTTGTGTTCATCTTGATACACCCTTGTTGTAGAAAAGGGGTTTGAATACTAAGAAAAGGCAGCTTTGTCATTCACTCTGGAGTTTTGAACTTCAAAGGTGGGCCGGAATACAGACCAACACAAGCAGAATATCTGATATCTGCTGGAGCCTCACAGACGCAGTGGTGTCAGGTTTTCTGTACAGATGAAACCTGTCTGTCCAAACCTGCAGCTGAACGCCGCTCTGTAAATACAGTTAAATGAGACTGTCAGGCTGAAAGCCGAGAGGAGCTGAAGATGCTTTTGTAGATGAGAAGATGATGTCCATTCAGATGTTAGGAGAACGTTCTTACTGCATGATGTAGGTGAGATGAGTGACTGTTGTCTTTTTCACCCCAAAATCTAAATAAAAAGTAAGACATTGTGTTTTGCTTGAAGATAAAATCATTTTTGTTTGTTATTTTTAGTCATGAGACTTGACGTCGTCATGAAACGGAAGCTGCGACAGTCTTTCTCCCTGTGGTGATGCAAATCAGATCAGAAAACACACACTGGGCGGGGCTTGATGTTGTTCTTCAGAAACTGCCTGGCCATTGGACAGTCAATATAGTCCCGCCCTCAGGGACAGACTTACATCATCAAGAGAAGAGACGTCGTTTTGTGGGGGAGGTTAATGTTTTTGATTATCGTTATGAAGGCACGTGAATTTAAAATAATAACGCCGAGCACAGAGAAATAATTTATATTAAACATCGTAATATTTGATATGAAAATAATAATAGTAATTTTTGATTTTGTGGTGACTGTAAGCACATACACAAAACTCTTTCTATTGTTTGGTTTATGTCTGCATCAAACGATCCATTAGGATGATTCGTGTGACGTACATTTCTCATATTTTCTGCAAGCAGTTGTTAGTGCTTTTAACCGGTGACCCTCTGAAACGTCCGTCCTGCTGTTATCTTCACTTAAATCTGCAGCGATGTGGTTTTCTTTCAACTGCCCTCTCTTCTCTTAACCTTCTCTGCTTTTGTCCGTCTCTTTGCTTCTGAACCTTCACATCAATACTGTTGTTGAAATTAAACTGTCATCGTTGTGGCGTTATAGATCTTTGAAAGCTGTTTCTGCGGAAGAAAACCAGGACGTCTCACAGAACGTGTTTGTGTCTATATTCTTCAATTGTTCCGCTCTACATTATCACCCTGTTTCTTTAACCTCATTGAGACCTGAGCCGTTTTTTTACAATGATTGTTTGAACATATATACAAACTACAAAAGTTTTAAGTTGTGTTTTTACTTGCAAAAGTCACTGACACAACGCTAGGCCATCGTGGGTGGGTGTTGCTATGCTGTTCTGAGTGGTTGCTATGCCCACACAAGCCACAACTGTTTAGCACTTCTCATACAACACATTTGTGTTTGTTTGACGTACTTCACTGTAACTTTTAACTTCAGCTCTCGCCTCATAAAAGTGTTTTATCAGTCCAGACCTCTGAAGCATGACCGCCGTAATGAATTTAATAACTGTGAAATGAAGTTTTGTGATCCTACCGCACGGAGTGAGTTTTTGTTTAATCTTCATCGCATTCCGCGCTCATTCCTCAGTGACATCAGACAGTAAATGTTAATAATAGAGGTCGAGTTTGGAAATGATGTGCATTAGAAACGATGTGAATATTATTCAGTCTGTTGAGAGTGTGTATAATCGACTGAGGTTTCTGGTTTCCTGTTTCATGTTATTAGTAACTGTCTCTCTTTCCCTCTTTTCTTATCATTTCTGTTCAAACTCTATTAAAGTCTCTCTGCTTATGCGTGACTTTTGTTTATGACGCCTGTGTTTTATAGCTCCAAGACTTATTTCAGCACTAAAATAAACCCGTCGCTCCTAATCCAGCGCTTTACCCGAACCTTGTGCCTCAACGCACCCTCACAGTGCCTCAAGGAGATCTGCTCTGAGATCATATCTGATTGGCTGACAGTGTCAATGTGGCTTGCAGGCATGTGTGTGTCTCACATTAGATTTTCGGAGGATCTGTGTTTTCAGAGAGTCTTGGCGAGGGTCAGCTTACGTTCTCGTCTGCCATCTCTGACTCTACACCTGCCAAACTCCACGGCCCCCATCTGCCCTTTACATCATGACCTCATCCGTGCTGAACATCAGTTACAGGTTTAGAAAGAATCACACTGACGTTCTCGCCAGCACGGCGTGCTGCACAAACACATCGTTAAACCTGATGTTACTTGGATTGCTTACAAATCGTTTGCTTTGATTCGTTTGAAGTTTTCAGCACGTGTTCTTTACCTCTGACCACGGCCAGATGGGTAACACACAGCTGTGATGCAGCTGACAAATGTATGTGTCAGAACATTTCCATTAAGTTACTTCAACGTTACTTTTGTTACAAAAACGTTACAAATGATTTTTGAATGTTATAGGAACGTTTTTAAAGGTTGTATTAATGCTGCAGGAATGTTTGGTCATAGTAATGTTATTCAAACGTTATTCAATCTAATAACATTTCAAGGATAATGCTTTTGATATATATGATATACAATGTTAATAAAGTGTTTTATTAAGGTTACTGCAGGAATGTTTTTGATAACTTTAAGAGAACTATTGGAGAATGTTAGCCGATGTTCTGAGAACGTTGTCTGTTAGCTGGGGAGTGACTTTAGGGTGTGTGTGGTTTGGTCAAAGCGTTATACAGCAGACTCTTTCCCTCTGTAATGTTTTTGGCTGTGTCTCAAATGTTTCTTGAATACATTTAATGCTGCTCTGATGCGCAGGAGGTATTTTTAGGCACTGTGCTCACAGGGGCGCTCGGTGGATTCTGAAGGGTGCAGATTCCAAAGATTTCGGTATGACGACGACTTTTGGCAGCTCTTACTGTTGACGTCAGACGGACCAATCGAAGGACGAGCTTAACGCTGCATGACATCCGCTCGTCTGCTTTCTTCCTCTGTGTTAAATCTCACCGTCACTTCTGCAGCTACAGTTCTGGAAATGAGGGTCTGTTTAAAGAACCGGACAGAAATGACTGTGTGTTTATGCTGGTGTCTGGGACTTGGTCGTAAAATGCGGCCGCAGGACGCAGTATTGCATGGAAGATTAAACAAACGACTGAGCTAGACATCGTAAATGTTTTGGGCGGTTTAATTAAGATGCATCTTGTGTCATCACGAGTGCTGTGTGGTGATTGGCCGACAGTGTTTGGCAGAGTAAATTGCTTTTTAATGGAACCTCAGCAGGTTGAGTGACTTTTGTCAAAGCAAAATGCTTAATTTAAGGTGAAACTCACTCTGCAGTTTTTAAAACGATGAAAATGAGGATGTGTGTCGAGTATGAGTTAGATCAGAGTGGTTTTACATATTTAGTCTTTTATGGAAAATGTAATCAGGATTTTTCAGTACAATCGGCCCCTCTTTATTAATGGTTAGTTTGATGATGTCATTGACGATGTGCTTTATAAGGTCCAGCAGTATGTGCGCTGACAGATGGAATTGTGGGTAGGGCTCTTATGACACCCTGAGTATCTGTAACGCATCACTCAGCACCTCTTACATCACAGCTATTCCCTCATGAAAATCAACCGTGCGTTTCTTATAGTACAAATATAGTGACCATGCTTTAATCACCATTTATATAACCAAAGATTTACGACAAACACCATGTTTAAACTGGTTAAGTTGTGGTTACCTTGGTTTGACTATAATAACCATGTTCACGTGTTGTATTGGTAGTGAAACCAATGGTTAATTTTCATTAGTGTTTTGTGTTACTGGATCATTTTACCATTCTCCAATGGTTTACATTGACTGCTATACATAACGAACATCATTTACATGTATAAGTCTTTTCTCTGTCCATGTTTACCAATACAGAACATGTAAATGAGTTTTGTCGCCTCATAAAGGTGTTAATTTTTCATAAGCAGTTATAATACACACAATGCTTCTGTCTATACAGTCTGTTTTCCTTGTGAAGTCCCGCTTGTGTTACAGTTCCACCCACCTTCATGTAAAACAATCAAACAGAAGCTGATTTCCCAGATGAGCCGCTGAGAACTAAGAATATCTGTCTGTCAGCACACCGGCTACAGTTGTCCTACAGGTATCACTACAGTATCACTACAGTATCACTACAGTATCACTACAGTTGTCCTACAGGTATCACTACAGGTATCACTACAGTATCACTACAGTTGTCCTACAGGTATCACTACAGGTATCACTACAGTTGTCCTACAGGTATCACTACAGTATCACTACAGTTGTCCTACAGGTATCACTACAGTATCACTACAGTATCACTACAGGTATCACTACAGTATCACTACAGTTGTCCTACAGGTATCACTACAGTATCACTACAGTTGTCCTACAGGTATCACTACAGTATCACTACAGTTGTCCTACAGGTATCA
>JAZGTJ010012399.1:0-15900 GCA_036877575.1 Botia almorhae
ATTATGATATGATACCTGGCAAAAAAGGTTCATTTCTTCTGACTGCCATAATCCATTCTGTTTACTCTTCAAATGGATTCCTGTGTGGGTTTTCTGTGGGCAAGCCCACAGTGGGCCCACTTGGGGTTTCGTGTGGGCTTGTCCTGCCACACTGTCCCACATTAAACCCACACTTACCCACAGTGGGCCCAAACTGGCGTGTATATATATAAAAAAAGAATAACCTAATCAAATGTACATCCAAAACACAATATGTAAAACAATATGTAAATTCCAAATCATGGACACAAACAAAAAAAGGATATATTTTCATTATTTATTGAACAAAAGGGGTTAATCTCACAAAAACTAGGAATTTGACTTGTGCAGAAGTATGTGAAGCCTTTTATTTAGTAGTTTGTGGCACCTCCGTTTGCAGCCATTACTTTAACCAAATGTCTTCTGTAACCACTGACCAGTCTCTCACGTCTGTCTTTGGGGATTTTTTCCCACTCCTCCCTGCAGAACTCAGCCAGCTGAGAAAGGTTGGAAGGACATCTGGCACCACTCGCTTCAGGTCTAACCACAACAATTCAATTGGATTGAGATCCGAACTTTGACTAGGCCAATCAACAGTGTGAACCTCTTTTAAGCTTTGAATGCTTAGGGTCATTGTCTTGTTGCATCACTCATTTTCGTCCCAGCTTCAGCTCTCTGACTGATGGCAGGAGATTCTCTTCAAGAATTAATAGATAGGTCTGAATTCAAGTTTCCCTGAATAATATGGGGTCGCCCTGGCCTAGAGGCAGAAAAGCAGCCCCAGAACTTTACATTTCCACCACCATGCTTCACTGTTGGGAGGAGGTTCTTTTCCTGGAATTCAATGTTAGCTTTTCTCCAAACATGGCAGCTTTGATTATGACCAAATAAATCTATTTTGGACTCATTTGCCCAAAGAATGGACTTCCAAAAGGCCTCTGGTTTGTCCAAATTCTCTCTGGCAAAGTTGGAACGGGCAGCTTTGTTCTTTTTTGAGAGCAGAGGCTTCTTTCTAGCAACCCTCCCATAATTGTCATGTCTGTTTAATTTTCATCAGATTGTAGATGCATGTACATTTACCCCAGATGCTGACAGAGAGGTCTGCAACTCTCTAGAGGTGATGTGTGGGATGTCCTTTACCTTGTTTATGAATTTTCTCGTGCTTCTTGATGATAGTTTTGATGGGCGTCCACTTCTAGGCAGAGTTGTGGTCATGTTGAATGCCCTCCATTTGTAGATGATTTGTCTTACAATGGATGGATGGAGTTGGAATCTCTTGGAGATGGTCTTATAGCCTTCCCTAGACTGATGGGCTTTTACCACCTTCTTCCTGATGTCCTTGGATATCTCCATACCTTTTGGCATTCTTTGACTCCTTGGCACTACAGTGGTTTGGTTGGTTTCCTCAGTGTTACCCAACCACTTTCCTAAGGACGTCTAATTGTATTTGTCTGCGTAACTGATTAATTAAGCACCCAAATGTGTTTCACCTAAATCGGTTACCCGCTTGACTTTACCAATGCAGCTGTGGCTTCACTTACTTTTGCACATACAATAAATCAATCTTTCATGAAGTTTTTTGGCTGCTCAAAATATTCCCTCTAAACAAACATATGCAATTGATCAACATACTACAAATCAACAACAAATGATCTGACATTTAATTTAAAAAAGCAGGTGATGGTAAAATAAGAAAATTGTGGTAAAGCAACAGAAAACTCTGAACAGCTCAAGGGGTTCACAAACTTTCAAGCAGAACTGGACATAGTGAGACATCAGCTTGCATACATATAAATACATTTCATGTTTGATTGTCACAAGACTCTTTGTAAACCATGTAATGCCATAATGCCAGGAAAACACAACAGAAATGAAGCAACATGTTACAGTGGACGGTTGTGTTTGTTTGTCCCTAACTGGGTCATGGACAAACAAGCTCGCAAGGCGGCGAGTTCCACCACCACAGCTTCTAAGAAGGCTAGGGGATCGGAGGAGCCAACTGAACACAGAAGGACAAGACAGACTGGACGGGCATAAGAACAGATGGCACAGAAACAGACACGTCAAACACTGCAGCGGTTGTGTCATGGGCAGGGTTCTCCTGGCCACCCTCATGCCCCAATGACAAGCCCACCTCCTCCACAGCTGCAGTCGGCTCGCACCCCTGAATGGGTCTCTTCAGCTCTGGCTCCGGGGCGATCCATCCCTCTGTCACCTTAGGCTCTGACTGTGCAACCGCGGTGAGCCCTGGCTGCTGCTGCGTCTCGTAGAGTGATGAGTGTGTAGATCCGCTGCCAATAAACTCTGGGGCCCTAGGCTTGGCCTCCGCCTTCCCCAACTGGAGGTTAGACCCGGCCATCCGCAGGGCGAAGTTTACATATTCTCCAATTGTCCATGTGGAGTTGGGTACGATGACTACATTTTTATAAGCCGGGTCCAAACCGAATCTAAAAATTGCCTCGTCCTCAATGGGTAAGTCAAAAACCCAGAAAAAACAATAAACACTGCTGTGCTGTCGTCTAGCTGGAACTAAATAACAAACAGTATTTATCCGAAGTCCAAGAACCAAAATCCAAAAACCAGAAAACGTACAAAAGCAAGCTTGAGAATAAACAATCCACCAACATTGACAAACACCAATGACTAGAACATACAAAACCAGGAACTTAAATAAACAAACTAATCATGATGTAACAGGTGATGACGATTACAAGAAGCAATAGCATGGGAGTCCGGATTCAACACAACATTAGCAGGCAAGCCATCCAGAAACCTGTGCAAAGATAAGAACAAATGTTTTAATGTGCTAACATTTTCTTAGCTAACCTGAGCTTGTGCATTTTTGATGAGCTTGAAATTCAATATAAGGCAAAATCATAACTGTGCTGTATTGATTAGAGAAGTGACTCATAAATTAAGTCAAATTTAAGCTAAAATTAAAAGATTGATTGACAGGCTAAAGCTTGTAAGTGTATATTTTACTGTCCTCAATTTGAATCACTTGAATTAAAAAAAATAAAGCACGTTTGCACGTTTGAAATGTAGTACACTTAATGTGAAAATTTAACTAAATTACAATTTAATTTCACTTGTTAGAATTTAACTAAATCTACTGTACATTTGGTACACTTATGATATTTAGTTTACACTGCAAGGTTTAATGCTCAGATCCGATCTGAAGTACACTTCAGATCCACCTCTTTACACTTGCTTTAAGACACGTCTTGTATCCGATGTGAGTGTTTACATTAATCTCACTGCCAAAAATATTCCAGTCATTCACCAATATGAGGGCCATGATTGACCCTCGGATTGTGAATGGACTTTTGCTAATTCATCTGTTCAAAAGTCGGCAAAAGTACACCCAACAGCATTTAATTTAATTTTTAAATGCTGCCATCATAAAGGCAGCTGTAATGTTTTCACATCAGTGACACAACAACTCCATATATGCTAATAGCCTCCTTGTATTTGACTTTAATGCTCTTTATTTTTACATTTACATTTAGGCATTTGGCAGACGCTTTTATCCAAAGCGACTTACATTGCATTATACTACACATTGATCACTATACATTGAGTATGTGCAATCCCTGGGATCGAACCCATGACCCATGTTAACACCATGCTCTAAGCACTGAGCTACAGGAAAGCTATTTTGCACTGACATTGCAGCCAGGTTCGGTACATGTGCGAAATGATGGCGTTCAATGCAATCCATAGTGGAACAGTGACGTTATAGCCAAAGTGAATCAGATATGTGTGTTTAAATGCAGGTCAGATGTCTGGATATTGGATATGTATCCGATTTAAATCCACATTTGAAAGTGGCCCGGATTAGATAAGAAAATATCAGATCTTGTGTGTATACACACGTGCAACAAATTCCGATCTGTGGGTAAAAAATCAGATTTTTTGTGCCACTATAAATGCAGTCATAGTCGACTAAAACTAAACAAAAACTAACAATGCGAACAGTGGTGGTTCTACATTGAATTGCTCCCCGGGCGAGACTCCCTCCCAGCGCCCCCCGACAACTACCCGGGACAACTAAATGTGTCACCCACGACAACTAACTCGCTCAGCTTCTGTGCGGCTTTTAATCAGCAGGGGTGGCACAGGTATCATAGATAATACAAAACCGCTTAGCAGCACAGATGACTTTTTTCCTTCAATTTCCTTCAATACATAATCAAATGGAAAATTAGAATATGATATGTTGGATAGTAAATATGACAGTGTTTTTGTATACATTGTTATTCATTCCAATGCATGAATACAAGCAGAACAAAAGTAAAACTTGCATGAGTTACAGTTAAGATACATAGTATGGGAACCAACATACAACAAGAATATATCTACAGTTTAGAACAGTTTAGTTGTGACCACATGAAGAGAAATTCCTTCCTTTGGTATATTGGAATGTTCTTAGTCTCTCTTGGGCTATATGGTGTTACTCCATTCCATGGAATCCCTTTGAGATAGGACACATATCATAAACTGTTCTGGGGGTGTCAGAAATGCTGACTCTCTGGGGCCTGGAGTCTTTCAGCCCCACTCTGGGTTTGGGAGCATTAAGTGAAGAGGGTATTTTACAATCCATAAATGATCCAACAATTTGGCCATGCCAAACACTACAAATGTTAACAATTGTAATAGAAAGCAAAACAATTTTGTAGGGTTGTTTCAGCATGTATGACATTTGATGAGAAATGTGGAGTACTATGTATTTGACAGGTTGTTTCCGACTCCTGGTGAAAGTAGGACTCCATCTCTTTCTCCACTTACCTTACGGAGAGTGAGGGAATCCCTGATTTTCCAGCAGGTAACTTTTGCTGTTCTGTTTCCAGATTTCCTGGTGAACCTCTGACAAATGTCATTATAGCCACTCCAAGCTTACTCTTAGCCTCAAATGGTATTATAAGCTAAAAGCATTTTGTCTGTAAGGGTCTCTGATGATCAATAATATTTATACAAGCTTTAACCAATATATGCAGAATTATCAAACATTAATGATAAACTAAATCTTCTGTTTAAGTTAGTTGCAGATTTTTGAAGACTGTTGCTCTTCTTTACTCCACACAATATAAGTGATGACCGAGGCTGTCAGTCACTAGCATTCTGCTTTTGTGTTGCACAAAAGAATGTCATGTGGGTTTATCAACCCAGCAAACATTTGGACGTGTAAGGACCGTTAAAAAGACCTCCCTCCGACACGTCCTGTCATGGTTAAAAAATAGTTCCAAAAAGTTGAACCGACGTCTTTTGCATTATCTAGACGTGAATTGCATGTCTTTTCTGTACGTCCCTGGACGTCTAAATGTGTCATCTTCTGTATGTCTATGTGTTAATGTGTTAATGTGTTAATTTAATTTAGTGTGTTAATATAATTTTAGTATATAAGCCTACATATAAAAGTCACACACCCATTCTGGAGGTTTAGACAACTTAACTTACTACAAGTTCTAAAATGGTCTACAAAACGTTTTAACCACGCGTAAATTACAAACAATAACACATTGTTTGTGGACTTACGCAAGAAGTAGAGCGTTCTAATTTACTACAACATATTTTGTGCATATTAAATTTTTTAAATGTCTTCCATTTGTTAAACAGCTACTATTCAAACATGAAAATAGAAATAGTATAATGTAGGTAATTCTGAGTATGCAGCAAATTTCTCAAAGCTTTACATTAATTTTAAGTAGACATTATTTAAACAAGAACATAACCAAAGTAAAGAATAAAAGTGAACACATATGTATATTTATAATCTTTTATTTATTTATTATTATTTCAAAATGTTTACGATAATTTTGTTTCTCCACAAGCACCAGAAGCATTATTATTATTATTGTGGCAGTACTGAATTTGTTTAACTGTAACAGTTTTTCAGTACTTTTAAACAGCTATAAACCAAACAAGTACAAAAATAATGGATTACGGTAAACGCACATGTAAATGTCTCTTAAAACAGCTCATTTCTTATAGCCACCACCCCCAGCTCGTCCTGGAGCGTGTTTTAGGTGTTCCGCCATTGCTGTATCAGTTTCGGAGTCTGTGGCAGTTGGACTCCACCTCTTTAGAGCATCTGAGGTAAGAGAGTATGAATATTTTAAAGAAACTATTTCTATAACTATTTCTTCCTTTTCCTTCGTGTCAAACAAGTACAACTTGATCACATTAATAAAATACTACAAAATGTAAATACCCACCAGTAGATTTTAGTAGAATAATTAGTAACGCTTTACAACACACCAACGCGCTTTCGTCGTGGTTATGCAAAGAAAAAACGTGTTAAGGCTTTCTCGCGAGATAATCTATACCATCGCGAGATAATCTATCCTACCGCAAGATTTGTTACAACATCTTGGCAGCACAGTTTTGGCAATCTACACCCAACTCAGACTTCAAATGGTGACCGGAGATATCTGTTTTATATGTATATGCATAAACTTAAACAAAATAATAAAATTGTATTGCAATTTATGGAAAACAGGTAGAATTATGACTAAAATTCAGTGGCTTTGCAAGCACTTAACCACACAGGGCACTTTATGAATACAAGATGTAAATACAAATTACGTTTATTTCATTACGATTATCTGTTTTTATTTATTTATTTATTTTTAATGGGTAATGCTTGACTAGACGTGGTCGTCTTAAAACTACTTGGGGCACTTAAATAAATTATTACAGTAATAATCAAGGTGTAAGCACAATTGCTTTTGCATATTTTATACTGATTTCATATAGGGTCATGATGGACTATAAATGCACGTTTAAAGGACGTCAGCTTGTGGACGTACTCTCACAACTGGTTCACTACACGGAGCTAAAACTTTTTTTAACAATTATATATGCAACCCCAGAAAACTGTAGGTATGTACAAATGTATCTGAATGCATTTTTAGGAAGAGTTCTGTGTTACATATTTTTATGGATTTATGCCGTCCTACCGCGACTATTTTTGGCCAGGGACACGACGTTGCTGTCGGACCAATGTTAGCTGGGAAGGCCTATAAACACATCAGGGCTTTGGAGTGTTAGCTTTTAAAATGGAAACACAGTAGGCATGGTCTGGTGAAATAATGATTTAGATCTCAGCTGATTTGCTTCAGTTTAGCCTTGACCTACAATAAAATGAATCTCTTTCCACAATGCTGTAAGTTTCAATGATCAATTGGAGAGAAGTGATGCCTCAGCAGATAGCAACATCACTTGTTTGAGCATATTGTCAGACGTGTTTCAATTAGCTCAGTGCAGACAGAGACACTCAACCCCTTACGTCTTCAGTTACACCAGCCCATACTCCCCCATCGGAGTGGCTTTGACCCATAGACTGCGGTCCACCTCCACACCCAATGTCCACATGGTCAGCAGCACAGTGACTGTTAAAAGCAGCCAGATTAAGGTAAGAAGAGCAAGGCTGCTCAATCCAACCACAGGTGTCTGTAGTTTTCCAACTGTGATTGTAGCTGCTTCAGGTGTGTTATCAGGTTTGTGATAGAAGCTCCTGCTGGTCTTTTCAGTTTTCTCTGTCTTGCACTTTCAGCATCGGTTACATTATTCTCCTTCAGTTCTTCACTTTACATGATCAGCACATGTACTGGACCATACCTGTTCTGAAGTACTTTTCAACTTGTGTTTTAATTTGAGAGTATTAGACTCATATTAAGATTAACAGATCAGAAGTTTGTTCTAGTCAAACTCAGGCAAACATATTATTCTAAATTGTTTATTTAAGCGGTGGCAAGAAAATTACGAGAATGGAAATAAAGAGCTAAATTTTCTCATTGAGGCCTTAACAGTTAACCCAATGCCAATTATGGTTTTTGAACATCTTTTGAAGTTTTCATATTAATTTCTGTAATATAAAATCTAACAGGATGCAATGTTTCAGAATAACACAAAACAACTAAAAACAGAAGATTTATCAAGTCATCATGTTTGTGCTGTTGGTTTCCCAAAAAAATGTCAGTTTCTAGAGGATGATGTCACCGTGGAAGTACATGGACACTACAACAGGAAGATAGGATGGAATGTAACATGGAGTAATAAATACATAGAGAAACCAATTGATTACTGTAACAAAGAGGCTGAAGCTTGCGGATCCATATGCATTATCTTTAATCGTGGTCAAAAACAGGCAAAGGTCAAATACACCGACAAACTGAGCAATAGGGAATAAACAAGGCAGAAACGTAGGACGGGCGAAGATCAGGGCTGGCAGCAAACAATTAGTGACGATATCCAAAACAGTAATCAAGAAAGGCAGCAAACAATCAAACAACAATAAACAATCCAGGGGTCATACACAGAATAATCAAATGCAATGGAAACCGCTCAGAAATGCTGCCGTGGCAAAACAAGACTTCACGGTGAGTAACACAGATGGGTGAGTTTAAACAGACAGACTAATGAGGTCCAGGTGCACCAAACAGGAAGTTCGTCAGTCCCAGGTATAGGTTCGTCAGTTCCCCTTGTGGGAAATGAAGTCCGGGACCGAATTAGTATTCAACAACAGAAGCAGATCGCATCTATTGGATTTTGATGTCCAGACGTTAACAAATATGTGTACATTGAATAAACCAGCCGAAAGGAAGTGAAGGTGTTTACATGCAAAGCAAAAGCAAAACTTCTTCTCAGTCTGTTTGCTATAACATTATTACATGACATTACATTACATTTGGCAGAGGTATAAATGCTCCTAAGATGTCATCGCTGGATAATGGAAGAGCATGCAGTGCTTTGACATTTCTGTCTGTATATTCCTTGCTCTGCTGTTCCAATCAGGACTAGTGTGCACTACAAGGCAGGAGAATGGGTCCTTTGTGTTTTATCTTTAGGGCTTTTCACTCAGGGTCATTTTTATCTATAGGTAAACATAATCTGGTACCACACTTTTTATACTTTACCTGGTATGGTCTTAAACATTGTCAATTATAGCTCATGACAATTTTGTGGCCTGTTTTAATAACTCATTGTCCACCTGTGTAAATTATGTCACCTATAGCCACAATAGCTGTTTCCCCTTATATGTGCAAAAACAAATAACGTTCTCTTTGTACTCCAGACAATGTGTTTACATTTCTCTTTTTCAAGATACAAGTGTGAACATTTTTTGTACCTGGTGTTAGAGTTTAAAAGAAAAAAACCAGAGTTAAGTGGTGTGAAAAGGTGACAAATCCATATGTAAATTGAAATTAATTTTAGATTTGATTTTCTTACATAATCTAGACATTGAAATAGTGAACAGTGGAGAAAAAAACATTTAGTCCTGCTAAACTGTGAATTACATCATTTAATGTAATGATACAGTGCGTTCAAGTTTTTACCAGTTGGTTATCTGTCACTTGTGTACTATGCAATAATATTTATTCTGTAGTTTCACAATTACCTTAGTCTCAGCTAAAAAATACGTTTGTAATTGTTGTAAAGGGCATAACTGACATTTTTTTTGTCACCACATTTTTTGTTTCTCATATCATGTTCAGTTATATCAACAACTAATACAAAAATGTGACTAAATTTACCATATTTTTTAAAAAAACCATCTGTAGCCGCACACATACATATTGTAACGGAGATGCAGAGTCGTGAGGATCTATTTGCAGCTTTTATTAAGAATGGTCAAAAACAGGCAAGGGTCAAAACACCAGCAAACAGTGTGATAGGGAATAGGCTAGCTCAAAAATGATAAAACAGGCAGTGGTCGAGGCAGGCAGCAAACAATCAGAAAAAAACAGAAACAATCCAACAAGAAACCAGGTAAACAACAAGGGAAATCCACACTGAAATGTTAGCCGGGGCAAAACAAGACATTGCACTGAGTTTTAAGAGTCCAGGGTTTAAATAGGCCACTTGATTGGCAACAGGTGTACCAACAGGAAGTAATCAGACTTCTCTTCTGTAACTAGTCCTCACCACTACCCAACTCTTAATGAATGCCTGCCATGATGCTGTTCTAGTGTGTACACTTGTAAAACCAACTCTGAGGAGTTGCATATGTTATGACAAATGTCATTAATTATTTTAAATTTATTTAACCAGTTGGTATTTGTGTGTATTGACAAGGTCGAGCAAGAGATTGGCAGAAAGCAAAGAAATGTAAACAAATTTCTCTAAAACGTAAAAAATAATTTCCCTAAATGCATTTTTTATTTTTAGTATTCAAATAAAACCTATGAACGCATAAATGTGACCCTTCATGAACAAACACATAACAAGATGCCTCTTTTATACAAGTTATGGAAATTTTAATAAACAGTGAGTATGGCTTCATTGTGGCTGCTATGTCCATTTTTGCCCATGTATTCCAGGCCTTGGGAGATGAGAGAAACCATCTCTTTGCATGTTGTTCTTTGAATTATGGATCATGCATTTTATAATCTTTTCCATTCTCATAAACTTAAACAACCTTTTTGAAAAACATTTCAGAAATATCCTTTCTTGTTGGCATGGTGTCAGAACAAAAAGATATTTAATAACATGAAAACATACAAACACTAACTGTTAAATCAAAACAAGGGAGGAGGTTCGATCAGGGTATATAAATATAAATAGAAAATAAGAGTCCGGGAATTGTAAAATAACTCCTTGTAGAAGACACAACAGAGGGAGGGGGTGGGGCTTGGGAGGAATGTAAACAGAAGACCAGGGTGGTGTTGATGGAGGGAGGAGCCAGGGTGGAGACTTGAGGAACCAAGGTGGTGTTGATGGAGGGAGGAGCCAAGGTGGAGACTTGAAGAACCAAGGTGGAGTTGATGGAGGGAGGAGCCAGGGTGGAGACTTGAGGAGCCAGGGCAGAGACAGGATGGAGTTGGGACAGGAGGAGCCAGATGGTACCCAGAATGCAACCAGGAAGTCAACCCATGGTGGAGCCGACGGAGGGAGGAGCCATAGTGGAGGAGAGGCCGATGACTCCATGAAGCCGTAGGGTTGTAGGGCCAAGGAGGACTCTGGGCACTGGAGGCAGGAGGCAGAGCTGAGGGATCTTCCATCTTCAGCGTAGATGTAGCTGGTGTCAGGCAGACCCGCGGCGAGCCCACGACACCAATGGTGGGCTGAGGGTGAGCAGAGGGGCTGACAGGCTCCAGCAACATCAGAGGTGGGGAGACAGACAAAGGAATGAGAGGAGGTGGGAGAGAGATGTTGGGTGGGATTGTATTCAACATTGACAGATCATTTAAAATTGGAGAAATTATAGTTTCAGAACTTGAGTCGAGTACATACTCACCCCCAGAGGTGGTGTCGTGGGCAGGGTCCTCCAAACTACCCTCATATTCCACAGGCACATCCACCGTCGCGTCTGATGCAGCCGGCTCACGAACTTGATCCGACGTTTCATTCAGCTCTGGCTCTGGCGCTATCCACCTCTCTGTCACGTCGGGCTCTAGTTCTACATCCGTGGTGGGCTCAGGCTGCTGCTCTGCATCGTAGGGTGATGACTGGTTGAGTTCCGGGTTGGTGACAACCACATGTGGTGACACAGGGCTGGAATCTGCTTCTTCCACAATGAGCTCTGATCCCGCCAACCATAAAGCGAAGTTGACATAACCCTTCAGAGTCCATGGTCGATTTGCACGTGGCATGATGAAGTGGTGAAGTTCGTCCAGCCCGCACCACAATACCTTCATTAAGGTGAGGTCATCACATGTGGAGTCATAAGCAAAGTCCAAAAACTCCTGTACATATATTTCCATGCCTCTGCCATTCTGTTGAGGCAATGGGTCCATGACGAAGATGGGAAAAAATGAAAAATTAAAAAAAAGGGAAAAAACGCAACTGTACTATTGTTTGTTGGTCGGTTATTCTGTTACGGTTTAGTGTTTGCGAAAATGAAATAACTAGGACTAATGAGCGGAACGCAGAATAACTAACAGAAAGATATTTAATAACATGAAAATAATAACAATAACAAACCACAAGCATTCACAATAATTCACAATAACAAACTTCACAGGACAAAAGAGAACTTAAATACGAATACAAATCAAGGTGAAACAGGTGATCGTAATTATTAACAAAACAGGAAGTAAACCAAATAAGGAAAAACCAGAACAAAACAGGAAACTACAAAATAAGAGTCCGGGAATCATAAAACAATGTTACAAATTTACAATTTTAGATATTTTGAAACACTGTTTAAGAGCCTTATATATTCTTTGTTTGTACATCAATTGATGTCTAGCAACAAAGTTGTTTGAAAATGTGTGTCTGGCTGGTTGGGATGCTCAGACAGTACTTGAGTTGTTCCTGCATATTAAACAGTGATAGAATGTAGAGATGTATTTTACATCTAAAAAAAAAACATTTTAAATACAAAAAAACACTTGTGTTCAGAGTAAGAAGCTCCAGTGCTGTAGTGGCAATAGACTTAAGAATACAAAGTTTGATGAGCTGTGTGTTAATTCTGTCCCTCTAGGATGCCATACTTGTATGCTTATGTTTTCTTGAATCACTGTTTTTAGTTATAGTCTGGTTTTGCCCCATTATGGTTTTTGTTTCTGCTTTAAAGTAGTTTTGTGGTTAAGCTGTGTGCAATTGTTTTTTTCCCCCGTGATCCCTGACACCCTGAAAGGCCTACCTCAGGCAAGTCCTTTCATTGTTTACTATGTCTGTGGAAGACAGAAAACACTCTTCATTTGGCTCTTTTAATATAGTGATAGCTCATAGTAAATCATGTCTGTCAAAAAACACCAACTAAGAACAACTCAATTCAATAGAAAAACTCCTTTGTAAGCAAATTTATAAAATCATAACACATGAAATATAACACGAGTCATATGGAATGTTTTTATGATACAGTTATCATGCTTTTTTATCTTTTTGAAGCGTAACTGAATGAAACATGTGTATATGCTATCTTTCTGTCTGGCAACCTTTACTCTAAATATAGACATGCAAACTCATCAGGGCTCTAAAGTCCCAAGCCCACATCACCCTAATCTGTGTGTTGTATGCATGCACACTTCAGACCCTGATTTAGAAAAGCTCACATTTGTTACTTTTATTTTGCCTAAAAATAAGGGTTCAGTGAAAGAAGCTAGGCTCATGTTTCACCCCAATATCAAAGAAATTGTGCTTATTGTGCTTCAAGAAAAGGAAGCCTAACTTCAGGACTTTCGCGATTCTTTTGCATTGTACAAATTATAAAGGGATCTTATTAGAGCATGGTGTTTCTCTTAATCATTATTAAAAACATAATTTGTATCCTCTGGATACACAACAAAAAGTTATCAAAATCATTTCAATAGACCATAGGGCTCTTGAATAATGACTTACCAAATTAGATGGTGATCATGGCAACACTGAAGTCCATATGTTCACGATGTTTTGACTGTTAAAACTGCACCAAATAAATTTGGTCATAAGATATGAACTATTGTATTGTGACATGAGTGCTTTTACTTTTTACTTTATCAGTTTTAAAAAATGATTTTCTTAAATTTATCACCAAAAATGTTTGGCTTATGCCATTGGCTGGCAGTCAAACAGAAAATTCATGGATAGCACACTGTGGGTGAAGAAGGACTTCAGTTGTGTGTGTAGCTTTTTTAAGCTCTCTGTTGTTTTGTTCAGATCATTTTCTTGGTTGGTCAGTGAAGGATTGTGTATTGACAGTTCCCTAGACGGAATCAACATCTGATGTGCTACATTGCAACTGTGCCCCAGAATTCAACATTTGGTCTGTAAAGGTGTGAGCCAAATAGCCATACACAGGATGGATCATGCTTCCAGCTTATTGTAAAGCCTCCAATAGGAGGTCCCAACACCATTTTTTTTTTCAGTCTTTTGTTTGTGGGTTATTTGTTTCCAGGTATAAGGTCTGGTCACACAGACAGTACCTTGGATTAAGATCTAGAAGATGGCTATGCTACACGACTTTCTTCAATAAACTCTTTTCCCCTGAACTTTGGTCAAGCTTACTAATTTTATGTACTAGAGAAATCTAATACATTGGCGAGCCACTCAAACCACTGCTTAGCCAAATACAGCAAAATCTAACACCAGGGATACTTTTGTATGTTAAGGGACCCAAAAGCCCCGAAAACTTATATTTATATTTATTTATATATAGCTGCAAGCTGCGATGACAGTCGCACTACAGCACTTTTGCAGTCTGGTGATTTGAATGATGCATGTTGTCACATTTATTTAATTTAAAAAATGATGGCACTATGACTGTACCAAATTTCGTACAGGTGCGTGCATGTATGTTTGATATATACAACATAATTTTTGCCCCATACCAGGGTGCGCTACTGAGTCCCCCTGCCCCATGTGACAGCCATGATAATAGCGCTCTGGCCCCAATAATCTATAATTTCATGAAAATCTTGACCTGTGCCATTTTATTTTATGAATTATTTTTGCGAGAATTTTTTTTTGAAAGCTTTTGTGAAAAATTAACCCCTTCAAAAAAATAAGTCTCAGAAAAGCTCTGCAGTAAGTGTTATGATCTAAATCTGTTTCTTTGTCTTAATCTAAATGTTCTGATTTGTCTACAGATTCTGTCCTCCATTGAACTACTGCAGCATTCACTGCCCAAAATCAACCACCATCCCTGCACAGAGCATCACACAGTGATGACATCACTCAGGCACACTCACCTCCACCATGACTCCTATCTTCTAGAAACCAAACACTCTGTGCCTTTCAAACAGTCAAAGTACAAATATGAGCAGAACATGAAAGGAAGCATTATCTGCTACTCTTACTTCGCTCAGGTAGACATTAGGCTGTATTACACATACAGAGATAGTGACAGACAAATGTAATTTGACAATGAGAAGAATCATTTTGCTACCAATAATCAATCTGTCCTTTTTTGTGTCTGAGAAGCTCATGGAATGTGGTCATGTCACTGATGCTTCAAGATCTAGTCAGTACTGAGCTTCCATTAAATGCTATTCATTAGTTAGATGGGGCTTAACGTTAAATATGTAAGTCTATTTTGTCAACTATTACTATATTTTTGAAGGTTTATTGCAGATTCAGAGCACATAGTTTTAATTAAATTAATAAGTTTTTTATTAAATTAAGCTAATATAATGTTGCATATGTTGCTTCTTGAGTGTTGCACTGGGTCAATATCTAATACTTTCTTTTCATTACTGCAAGCCTTTGTCCTTACAGATTTACAGAATAAATGCTACAATTGTCACAGTTCACATAATTGGCATGCAGCTTAAGGTGTTGAATAAGCTGCAGAAACTGTAAAGTCAGTTTTGGTACACTGTTATTTTATAATATTAACAACATAGAACTGTTAAGCATTGCGATATTTTTTCTGAATGCACTAACCCTGTAGCACAACACTGTAGTGTACACAAATAAAGGGTAACAACAATGCATTAACCAACTGGACAAATACACAAAGATGAAATATTGTTTAAATGCTGTATTACAGATATAATAAGTTGTATCTGTGCTACAACATTAATTGAAAAAGGTGCCTGAGGTGTGGTTATTATAGACTATGTAATATATAGTTATTATATTGGTTATTATAGACCAGGCTTAAGATGCTACTCTGAATTAAATGTAACAGGATTCAGTCTGTCAATTGGTGTGCCAAGGCAAGATTGTTACGGAAACACCAGGCTCTTCCACCAATCAATGCTCACAGTCACCGGAGTTCTAACCACGCACACCTGACCGTCATCCTGTTAATCACCAGTACAACACTATAAAAGCACACATCACATTGACTGGTCTCCAATTTGGAAAAGGACTCACACCCATGCTATTCTCCTTTGTCTCCCGCGTGCGTACGTACGTACGTGTGTACACTTGTATTTCTTACTTTGTGGGTCCCTATGACCAGGAGCACACCAACAGTATGGGGTCCAACAGCATTGTGGGGCCACACCGATT
>JAZGTJ010012400.1:0-15900 GCA_036877575.1 Botia almorhae
AACGCCCGTCGCAAACTCGCATCTCGGCAACAGGAGCAATGCAGTGTGCAGAGGTTCCTGCAGATGGTGGAAGACCTGGGTATGCGTGTTTACGACAGCCTGGTCATACAGAATGCAGCCGATATTGCTCGGGAGAACGACCGCCTGCGGGGTCACATCAGCATACCGCCTCTTGGCGAGCGTCCGGAACCTGTTGGTAAAGAGGAGGACTCACCCAAGAGGTGAGACTTATAAAAATACTTAAATATATAAACATCAACACGTCATTATATTTGATCGATGAGATTGTTGATCGATGAGAAATGTACGTTTTTATGTCATGTGGCAGATTTTCATGATTTTTTTTATAATTACAGAATGTTCATAATACAACTGTAGACATCATAGAACAAATTTCTTTAAAAATTGGGAAATTCACTAAAATGTGTACCAAATCCATTTTTGGAGGAACTGTATCTGGATTCAGACTTTTTCAGTACAAAATAATCTCTAACAATAAACTGTTGCTGATCCTTTTAGACATTCTTTTTTACAATAGACACATTGCAATGTGATGTTGTCATTAAAATCTGAAAGCTATATGTGAGGTAATACAATTCTTTATTTCTTAATCAGGAGTTGTGTGTTTTCTTTTCCCTGTTGTAATTAGTTCTGAAATGAAATGAATAACAAGAAGATAATCATATTCATTTTGGTTTCCCTTAGAGGTTCTTTAACAAGAAATCTTGTTTTGTCTGCTGAAATTCAATCAAACGGGTCAGCAAAGATCTGTCTGCACCACATAACATTTCCTCTTGAAGGATTATATTAGACACTTGAAGAGTCTAAATTATATTGAGTGTCTGATTATATTAGACGCTCCAAAATGTACTTTTTCCACTTGGGTTCAGGAAAGCTATAAAAATTCATGGGTTTTATTAGTTCGCCTTGTTCTTTGCAGTGCAAACAAAATGGGAACACAATGTCTTATTTTGTCACTGATGTCAGAAGCACTTGCACTTTGTGTGATGATGTTAGTGTTGTGAGAGTGCAATGAAAAGGAAGACTGATCTGAGGTTAGTTGTAGTAGTGTAATTGTAGTGCTACATGCATGCCATGTGCAGTGAGCAGATACAAGGCTCGACACATGATTAGATGTGGGCTGACCTGTTTAGTTCATTATTAGATCAAAAAACACAGCTTTTAGATACTTTTTAATAGATGTAATGAAGTTTACGACCTTTATAATGAATAATTGTCATTTTTTTAAATGGCAAAAAAGTTACATTTTACCATATTTTGGATCAGTTCCATTTATTAACCTTATGGATCAGGCTTTCATTTCTGATTAAATTGCGTCACGTGCAATAGCTGTTATAAATGCAGATACATGCATATATGTGTGAAATACACACCCATATACACACACACAAACAACATATGTAAACACAATTAAAATGTGCAGGTGCATTTGGGTAGCACTTGACATCAGCGGGTTCTCTTATGAAGGGGGTGGGGTTATGATTGTTCAAAACAAGCACACACATTCATCACATGCATTCATTTAAATTAGCATCACAAATGAGGTGGGTTCAGGTGATTGAGTGATGGGGGTTTCATAGTTAATCTAGCTGTGGCAAACTCAGTAAATCTGAACTGCCATTCTGCTAATCAGTGAGAGATAAGACCCACCCCCACTCTGGGTTGGTGAAATCTCCTTAGGGTTTTAAGTCAACGAAACCCCACCACCCCCTGTTCCTTCAATACTAACCACTCCAACATAACCCAATGCCTTTCCTGAGCGAACAACAGATGGTAGATTCAGATTAAAGAAGGAAATCTCAAACAAGAGTGTTAATGATATATTACAGTTTTACAGGCTGCCTACACTTCAACAATCAACAATGTAAATAATTTTTTGGGGCATTTTTTTATTATTTTGTGAAATGAGCATATTCAGGGCATAGCAGTAAGAATGGGCCACGCAGAGTTTCATTAAGTGCTGCTTAATTCATTTTACATTTGTACCATTTATACACGTTTCTTATGCCTTGCAAATCTACACATTTGTTTTCCTGTGAACGTTGTTGCAAATTTTGGTTAGTTGGTTGAAATCGTGACTTATAGTTCAAAAGCATTAGGGTTAAAAGTTAAAAACCAGTAATGTGTTATAACATCATAGCAAATTATTTATTTTTTTCTCATATATTTAAATGCATTGCTAAAAAAAATTGTGGTGGGCTAAGTAAAAATCTAAACCACTGGCCCAACCAAGTCAGCAAAAAACAAAACAAAAAATAGCCCTGTTTTTAGGAAACAGAAAAACACCCATTCCAGTTAGTGTAGTGCAATTAAATGTTATTGCACAGATCTGAGCGGACAGCTTGACACCGGTGTATTGATTTTATGAAGGTTGAGACTGATCCTCTCAGATTTAGCAGATGCTTAGCACCTTCACTATCCATCATACACTGAGAGAGGACATATGTTTGCTTCTAGCGTCATGGTGACTGAATGATTGGAAGGGTAAATGTATGAGTGAATGAATGAATAATAACATGTTTGAGTGACAGTGAAGGACATTAGCACCAACAATCTTATGTTCATAATACTTTGACAATTTAAGTCCATTGAATTATTTACTCTTTAATTTTTGTTTTTTGTTTAGGGTTGTTGAAAAAAGTGGGAGGGTTAATGAAGTGGCAGGCCGTGGGGGGAGCCGACCGCTACGGCATTTCCGCTCCAGCTCTGTGCCTCTCCCCCTGGTGATGGACAGCTTGGTACATTCCAGCATTGGGGCATCAATCAAAGCAGCCCTTCAGCCTGCGCCACACTCCATTGAAGAGGGGAGTGGAGGAAGCCTGTCCTCACCACGAAAACAACCTCCTCCCAAACCAAAACGAGACCCCAATACACGTTTAAGTGCATCATATGAGGCCGTAAGCGCAGGGCTGAGTATTGCACCTAAAGACAGCCCTGCTGAGGGGCAGGCCTCTCCATCTGGAAGCCCACCTAAAACTCAGCTTTCACCTTCTGATCGTACGTATAAATTAGTTTACTCACATAACTACAGTAAATGTCTCAAGCATAATTATTTGGCCCAAAAGCATATGGACACGCCCTACTAAAGGATAGGTTTGGCTCTTTAAGCTGCTCCTATTAGTAAAAGGGGCATAAAATCAAGATTACAGCTAAACAGTCTTTTTAGACAAACATTTTTAGTGGAATGGGGTTTATCTTTCCTTTTCTAGCATTGTAATAACCCCCTGCACAACACAAGGTCCAGAGAAGAAATGGCTGAAGTCTGGTGTGTAATAACTTAACTAGGATTAGCTAGCATAAAGCTTGACCTGTACTAAATGTTTAGCAGGGACATATGAATGTGCTTATTGTGTGTCTGCATACTTTTGGCCATGTGGTGTATGTTGTACATAGCACAACGCAAACATATCTTTATGTACTTCAGGATTGCAATAAAAAGTGGCACTCATGGCTTTTTCCTTTTCTTCCCCAACCATCCATCATTTCTTCTATGCATCTAGCTCTCGCCAAGCCACGCCCACACAGTGATGACTACAGCACCATGAAGAAAATCCCACCACCTAAACCCAAACGTAGCCCAAATACTAAATTGACTGGCTCCTACGAGGAGATCTCAGTACCCTCCCCCGCACGCCCCACAGACATGAAGCTGTTCAGCTTGGCACGAGGGGGCCATTGTTTGGGTCTTATCCAGCGAGCAGCGTCTGCAGACGGCCCTCACTCAACCATGCTAAGTCTCTACCCTTGCCAGGATGAGGAGGATGTGTATATTGAGATGGTGGGGTCCTCACGAGCCCTCAGCCTGGCTGACACCCACAGCCTTGACTTGAGTGAGGCAGTTTATGAGGAAATGAAGTACTTCCCACCTGATGAGGTGGCCTCAGCTCCGGTCGTCAAGCCTGAAGCTGTCAATCTCACTCCACTACCTGCCCCAGTGCTGGAAGTCAAGAGGCCTGTAACCCTAATGGAGCCTCCAAACACACTCGGGGGAAAGCAGCAGGTCAAAGATGGCACATGTGACATTCCAGCTCCGTTCCCCAATCTCCTTCCACACCGCCCCCCGCTGCTGGTTTTCCCTCCATCCCCTGTAACCTGCTCACCCGCCTCAGATGAATCCCCTCTTACCCCTCTGGAGGTCAAGAAGCTCCCGGTGTTTGAGACCAACCTCAACTACACCAGCCAGGATGGAGGCAGCCCACTCTCACCCCAGTACGCCCGTCAAAGGGCCGACTCCTCCCCTAGTCTGTCCGTCCTAATGCCAGACAAATCCACACCGCCCTTGACTCCTCCTCCCCCTCCGCCTCCTCCTGCAGCACTTCCACCTCCTTACCGTCCCCCTTCTCATTTCCCATTCCCCCCTGAGCCAAACTTTCTGGCCCTCACCCGTGCAGCATCTGTGACTAGCACAGATTCTCCCAAAGTTTCTCATAAAACGGGGCACGGCCTGGCTGAGACTCCCCCAAGTAGCGCAAAGCCTCCCTACTCCCCTGTGAAGACCTCACGTCCAGAACCCCGCAGAGCTCACTCATGTTCCTCCTCTCCTTTGCTCTTTAATCCCGCCAATGGAAGACCCCTCACCAGCCCCTTAGATGAGCTCAACACCCTTTTCAGCACAGGGCGCAGTCTGCTTCGCAAGTCCACCACAGGCAGAAAGATCCGAGACAGTGGTGAGTAGGAGCGCACACGTTTTTTTTTGTACGTTTAATTCATTTTAAAGGTGAAGTGTTATTGGGTGTGTTTGACTTGAAGTGGCACTGCACACATCAACTTTGATGTCATATGCTGATCGTTCTGTGCAGCAGTCAAATACACCTACTACTATAGAACTAAAACGTAGTCCTGCCCCAAACTCATCTCATTGGTTGAGTCAATGTTAGTCTATGTCAGGCTGCCCAAACACACTGCTACAAAATTCTTAATTAGTACTTATTCTTAATTAATAATTAATTAGTGATTAAGTGTAAAACATCAAGCAAAATTGTTTAAAAAAGATTTTTTAAGCATACCTCAATGCCTTGCAAAGTAGTTCTTAGATTTAAGAACAGTATAAACAGTTTTCCAGTGGGGTAAGAAAAATATAAATGTAATTTAAGACAAAGTTTTTAAAAAATAGAATTATGTAATTTTCTCACTAAAAAGTTTTAATGATATGAAGTTCAGATATCTTTACTGGGGGAAAAAGGCAAAAGTACTGATTCAGAAATGAGGTTGTGGTGCAAACAGTGGTGTTGAAAGCTCCACAGAACCAGAATGTTCAACATCTGTGTTGTACACTTTTCTGGGAAATTAGCATACAAATTGTTTAAAGTTGTCTGCAGATGAAGCTGGGAGAAGAGAAAGTATTTTAACATAGAAAACGCACAAGCTGCAGCTTCAAGATGATTTATTATGTGGTACAAACACTTCAATCACAGTTTAACAGATTTGTTCTCCATAACAATCTTTATAGCCCATCAGAAGGGCACTCACCAGCTCATGTGGTCATGCTTAATGTACTGCAGGAGGACTTAAATAGTCTGGTCAAATTATAGAAACTTTCCCAGCACTCTTTCGGTTAAATGTCATCTATGTGGTTATTGAAAGGCACATCCTGTTTAGGATGTTTTATCTTGACTCATCCAGTGCCAGGCTTTGTGTTTGTCAAAAACAGTGAGGTCGATGCTGATAAAACAGAGATTTACCATTAAAGCCACAGCACTCTTTTAGAAACCTATTCCAATGAGGGCAGAGTGTTTATGTAAGAAGGTTCAGGCCTAGATGTATCTGCATCTGCTCTAGATTAGCTTTGTTATTAAACTGCAACAGCCTTATCCAACAGCTGCCCTTAAAGGAGCAGTTCACCCAAAATGAACAACATACTGGTGAGTAAATGACAGAATATTCAGTTTTGGCTGAACTTATCCTGCAAAATGCAGCTGCGCAATGGGTCTGCTTCTGTCATTGATCATGGTCCAAAAGAGCGCTCATTCACCCGTGCAGACACAAATATATCAGGAACATGAGGCACATATCCATGTGGAGAGAAGAAAGAGTATTTAATGACACATTAAAACAGAATCATTTGTCTCTTGGTGGGACAGAAACCCTCAGGGACACCAGGAATTTCTGAGGAAGGATGATGGGTGTGTGTGGCACATGCTGTGCCTAAAGACTAATTTACTTACTGGGAGATCAGGCTTATTTTAATTAGCCTACAGTGATAAAATCCACTGATGTTTTTGTTTTGCTTTGGTGTTTGTTTGGTCATATTTTCCCTTTTTTACCCACATCTCTGAAATTTTGGAACTGAAAGTTGTGCTGTGGTTTGGATGTTTCTTTTACAGTTGGATGTTGGGTCTCCATTAACAGATTAATTTTAAAAGATGTTGTATGTAATATAAATACAGCCTTTGTTCTCCTAGGGTGCTTTAGTTTATTCAGGAGAAAACAGCTTCTGCTATTGGCTTTACACAGTCTCTCTTTTTCTGATTATAAAGGGATAGTTCACAGAAAAATGAAAATTCGGTCATAACTTACTCACCATCATGTCATTCCACATCCGTTGGACCTTTGCTCATCTTCGCAACACAGATTAAGATATGTGTAAGACAGCACTGCAAATACCATTTTCAAGGTCCAAAAAGGTGATGAAGACATACAGTAGGTGTTAAAATAGTCTACAGCTATTTTACAATGTGACTACAGC
Organism: Botia almorhae; assembly: GCA_036877575.1. Taxonomy (NCBI): domain Eukaryota; kingdom Metazoa; phylum Chordata; class Actinopteri; order Cypriniformes; family Botiidae; genus Botia; species Botia almorhae. The sequence continues at coordinate 6,707 of JAZGTJ010012400.1, forward strand.
GTTCAACTTTAATTTTATGAAGCGGGAAAAAAACAAAAACAAATGAGCAAAAAACAAAAATAACAACTTAAATGTCGACATTATTCAACATTGTCTTTTGTTCCAAGGTAGTATCCAACACGCATTCACAAGCACCACAATGTATGCACGTGGTGCTCTAGTTAATGAGCGTGGGACACTATCACAGAAGAAATTGGTGAATAAAGTTGTTTTTTAGTGTTTTCGCTCACAAAAAGTATTCTTGCCGCTGCATGAAATTAGGCTTAAACCCTGTAGTCACATTGACTCTTTTACCAATGTCTTTATCACCTTTCTGATCCTTAAAAGTGGTATTGTGTTGCTGTCTGTAGAGGGTCAGAAAGCTCTTGGAGTTCATGAAAAATTAAATAAAATCTTAATTTGTGTTTCGAAAATGAACAAAGGTCTTACGGGTGTGGAACGACATGAGGGTGAGTAATTAATGAGAGAATTTTTATTTTTGCATGAACTATCTCTTTAAACTCAGTATTTAATTAAAGATGGCATAGTTCCATTTCATTTATTTATGAGCATGGATCTTGCATGACCTCTGCTCATGCCTGACTGTGTGTGTGAACAAGAATGAAAAATAGCACAAGAACCCACATGTGGTTTCACAAATACAAAAAAGTCTGGTCTAAACGGGGTTGGGCGAAATTTGGAACTGAATCATTGGCTTTCTTTCAGTTCATGAGCTGGAAGTTGAATTTAATTGGTCACGCCCCACAGGATGTTATTTTGGGCCTTGAATTGAGATGACAAGAAGAAGAATTGGCTGAGGTTCAAATTTAAAGAAATTGAAAAATCACACAACAAAAGAGTTTCATTAGTTCACACAACATTTGCAACAAACCATTAACTTTCCATAATGTTCATTGCCATGATATGTAGAATGTTTTTTTAAATCCTCTCAACATATTAGACTTTAATTTAAATTAGAGCTTGTTAATTTATTAAACACACAAAAAATATTTAAATACAAAATTCTTTAAAGGGGATTTTAAACTTGATGTATTTACATGCAATGTGTCTGGAAATATGAATAATAACAATAATAATATTAATGACAACAATAACAATAGTTTGCATGTACCATTAAAGACACTATAAAATGTATCATTGGGAATAGCAATAGTTGTTTTTAATGCAAGAGACAGGCTGGTCCCTGCTAAGCAGTAGAGCCTTTTTTTGCTTGTGTGGCAATGTGTTTTTGCTAAGATTTGCTTGGATCAATACAATTAACTTAGCAGCCACTATTACTAATTGCATCAATCAGGGGGTGAAATTTTCAAACTGTAAATGGATCTAAAGCACAGCTCATTTTAACAACATGGACTCTCCTTTGAGAGAGTCTGCCTTGAAAGATGAAGATGTCTGCCATGCTCAGCTTGTGTGAAAAAGCAATACGTGAGATGTTACTAAGACATAATCAATGATCAATTTAATTATTGGGTGCATGTGTGAGTTGATTGTTGGTCCTACAGCCCAGGTTACTTCCTTGGAAAGTATATAAATGTGCAGCTGCACGTCTTGCAGCCATTAAGGCAGTAAACGGTAAACTTGATATCCACCTTAAACTCTAAACAGATGTCCTTTGATGATGTAAATGGACATCTAAATGGTAAATGGAATGTTTTTTCATACTGTTGAGGTCTAAAATTGACAAAATAACATCATTAAATCAACATTCAACACCAGACATTCAGTAGTCAATACTAATACCAGAATATACTAATATCACAAAATATAATACTAATATCACAAAAAATTCTAATAGATGCACCTCTTTGTTTACAATGTGTTTATTAGTCAACATTCATTAAGGGTTAACCAAAGCAAGTAAAATCCAATAACTAGATATAACTTCTTTTATTTACGTGTTATTTTTGTACAATGCAAAAAACATACATGCATAATTCAAGTATCCTACATATAGAAATTTACATCTAAATACACAACTCATACAAAGCTCTGTAGAGCTATTTTCTCATGTAATCTTCTAATTGTCTTTATTTCCTCAATCCCCCCTCTCTCTCCTGATTCAGGGGGTATTAGCTCCAGTCACATAAATATTACATGGAAAAAGATGATGTAGCCATGAAATATTAAATATCAAAGTCTCCAGGTCTTGCTGACGAGTGTGAATCATTGTGATGAGTATAAATCCCCAGAGTAAAGTGTGTGTGTGTGTGTGTGTATTCTTATCAGGGCCAAAATTTGAAAATGCCCATGAAAATTTAGAAAAACAATACATAAACTGACTTTATTTTGTTTATGATGACCACACAGTTGGTGAGAGTTAGGTTTAGGAATAGATGATATACCTATATATAAAAACAAGTTTGTGTGTGTCATGATGTGCACAGTGGGACTCCAGATAAAAGAAAATTACTCATTGGATAACTGTAAAAGTGTGTGCGTCATAAACAAATATTAATCTGGCATAACATTGTGTCATGCATATATTTAAAAACAGGTCTCAAACACTCCTGTTTCTCACATGGCATTGTACTTCTAACATTAGCCGTTCGTCTCACCAGTCCTGTGATATCTCCTCCTGTTGTGTTCTCTTGTCTGTTTATTGGGCATAACTGTAACTGACCACCTGTCAGTCATGTTGTGAAGGGGAGGTACAGTGCAGGAAAAGGCACCAATTCTTGCCACTTAAACAATGTTCACAGCTAGTCTGCCAAACACCCTGATTGACAGGTGTGTCATGTGGGGGGTCATTTTCTTTTACATGCTTGATCCCTCCACATTACAGTGACATTATGTGGACAAAGTATACAGTGAGGTCCAAAAGTCTACGAAATGTATTTATTTATTTATTTTATGTAAATCTAGAAACATTTTATTAGAATTTCAGGTTCCATTGTATATTAGGGTCTTAAAATGCAATGTACCTACAGAAGAAAACATAATACATTGTACTTGTATGCAAAGCTACAGCATTTTGAGAGCATGAAATCATAAAATATTACTCAAGCCATAGCTGCTGTACTGTACTGTCTGTCAGTGTCACCGTCAGTGTATAATGTAATGTAATGTGACTGTTTTTAAATGCATGGTGTAATGTCAGTAAGGGTCTCAGGCACAAAGCTGCATTAAATGAATCTGCTTTTGTGAAGTCAGATGCTTATGACATGAATGAGATCATGCTGTAATGGAAACAGGCTGGTAATAGAGTTTTAAAGGGACAGCTGACCCCTGTGCTATATTCATCTTTGTGGCGGTCAGATCCAAGCAGTCCCTCATGCCGTGAGGCTTAAACCCTCCCTCGTGCTTCCGTTCTCGCTCCCATTAACGTCATCACAAGACCCCATCATTCCCACAATGCCAGGCGAGGGCAGCTGCAGAGGCCCCAGCAGAAATGTTAGTGACTCGATGTGGCAGGTGTTAACTCACATGCCACATCATCACCCTTATTTTTCATAATCCTGGAACTCAAAGGTCAAAGGTCCAGCTTCTATTCTGAAACCTGTAGGGCCTCGCGTGGTGCTGCAGCATGCATTATACATCATTTTGAAATGACTCAATGTATTTATTTAATGCTGCATTCATTTTTATGCTGTAGGACTCTCAAATTCCAACATAAACCTACCAGGTCGAGAGGACCAAGGCCCCACCTCTCCATTGCCACAGTTACAGGACAAAAACGCCAACAACCACACCTCTCCCAACTCTTCGAACCCTGCGCCTATCGAGAACGGCAACCAGATCTCCAATGGTAATGGCACACAAGGTTAGGGTTGATGGAAGACTGGATACTGTCATGCAAGATCTTTAAACCCGGAATAGTTCATCTAAACATAAGCATTCTGTCATTGTTTACTCATCCTTGTGATTTTCCAGTCCTGTATGACTTGCATGTGGTTTAATAGAGAACTCTTCTAGTGGTCTGCAATTATAATTACAGTGGATGGGATACATTGGGCTTTTCAAGCTTAAAAAAAAACACAAAAGCACCATAAATAAGAAGTATGTCATATGGGTTTGGAGTACTGTGAGGATAAGTAAATAATGACAGAATTTTAAGTCTTAGATAAATTTCTTTAAAAATAGGAAACTGTACAAAAACCAACAATCCTGTGTTAGATTTGAGCATTGCCTAATGTTGATCCACCCAATTATTCAAAGGTCATGCGCATTTCATTAGCTGGCCCAGCCTTGCCCCAAGGTTTGTTTACTTAGCAGAGATGACACCAACAACTGCATAACCTTGGCCCAGCTGAGTGTGACAAGCATTGCAGACAGGAAGCTCAGAAAGGCAATTTGCATGGGTGAGAAAATATCAGAAAGAGAGAAAAGGAAAGAATGGCGGAATAAGGGAGCAGTGGAGTGTGTGCATGAGATTCATAAAGCAGGGACATGGAGAAATAGACAAGCGAAGATGGAGTTGACCCAGAAGCTATCACTGAGGCAGTCCATGATTAAAGTGAAGGAAGTTGATAAAGTGCTCTCCCAAAGAGCCATCAGCTGGCCCACGGTCTCTGCCACCCTTACATTTACACACATACAATCACTCTTGCTTGCCCTTTTGTCCCCACAATGAGGCTAATATCTGTTTATGGGGGGTAAACAAGCACATGAGGGGATATAGCATAGAGTGGGCGGAAGTGTTAAACATCCAGTCCAGCTAGAAAAAGTGACCTCTACACTCAGCCATTATATGCCTGTATCTATCGATATATAAACAAAAATTGCATCTGCTGAAGAAGATACCAGTTCTGTACCTTGAATGTACTGTCACTTTAAAAAAGCCTCCTTCGACCAAATAAATAAAAAATTACAGTAATAAAGGGGTCATTCACAAGGATGTTTTCTCTATGTAGATGTGCCAGATGGCTGTTCTCATTGGCTGTTGCATTGCATTTTAAAAATGACACAAAAATATTATATACAGAGATAATCCAAGAGGAATTTCAAAACAGTGCTTTATATAGTGCCTTTTGTAATGTTATAGTTTGTGTAGTGTATGATTGTGAAGAATCGTACATTTTATATCATGATGTTTCTGTTTAAACAGGGACGTTGGAAGACGAGGGGCATCCCAAGTCGAACGCATCCAGCACCTCTGCGATACACAGGCACATGGACAGCCACCACACTCAGGTGAAGCACGTATGGAAACGCACACACAGACACGCATATGCACACGCTCTCTTAAGGCATCTGTCATCTGCTCTTCCATGGGGAGGAGGTCTCGTGTGACCCCAAATGGCAGATGTAATCATGGGTAATGAAAGTGAGAGCGGGTCCCATGTCATTCCAGACTCAGCACTCTGCCAAATGAAATGAGCAGAGGCTTATCTGGAGATCGTATTCAGAGGTGCATTAGAGAGCAACCAGGCTCTCCTCAGCTGCAGATCCTTCACAGGAAGAGGTCAAAACGATCGCTGTGTGCTACTCTGAGCTTCTCAACATCTCACCATGTGTCCTGAAAGCAGGGTTACCCTCACAAACCATAAAAACTTAATGAGGGTACTCTGAGAGCTTCTGCCTCACTAACATTATCTGTATCTCTTTCCGGCCAGCGGGGTTGGGGATCAACAGAACTGAACTGTGTGTTCTTAAAAGTACGAAAAGAATCATTCATCGTTCAGAAACCACAAATGTTAGGAGGAATCCAAATCTGAACCAGAGTCATTTAATTCCATGTGACGTCAGTTTCTTCTGACCTGATTACATTCTGTTCATCTTTCTTTACTCTTTCCTGCAGCTGTTCAAGTTCAAAACATAAAACGCAAAAGCGACGTAATTGGTGCTGAGGAAAATGACGCGCATATGGTGCCACAGACCCTTTATCTTATTTATGAATGGATGTATACCTTAAGCTCCTTTCTTAACATAATCTTGGATTGAATGAAGAATATATGACCCTGACTGTAAATAATACATGGTTGATTTCCATCGACTGCCAGGTAAAAAGCTCAAATAAATCAAGGCTGAATCTTCTTAAATGTCTAGTTTATAGATAGCTATGACCGTGACATCCATGGCATGGCATGGGCAGTATATAATGTACTTGACTGTCAGTCACCAACAGGAAGACCATATAAGGATTTAGGAAGCTATAGCCAAATCCAGTAGATTTAAGGTTTGTAACTACGTTGAATAAAACAATACATATGCATGCACACACACAGCTAGAGTAGACATAGCTAGAGTAGACACCATCTGTTAGGTTGATGGGATTGGTAACAGATATATGGCAATGTCACATGTTGACAGCAAAGAGAGCATTCTTTGATTTATGGCTGTCAAATGCTCATTTTATAAGCTTATGTGCTTTGTGGCAGGAGCCAATACTTACAGCTGTGATTGTACTGTCTCACATAACTGTATCATCAGCACTAAATGACTGTGGCTTTGTTCCAAAACATAGTGTGTAGTCTAAACAGACTGCACTATAGGTGTGCTCCTGAGGCCAAGACATTTCCAATAGGTAAACGTCAACATACCACCATGTAACATGCCTCGTTTTGGCAAGAATCTAAGGTAACTATGCATACATCCCAAAAAACAGTTGCACAGTCCCAGAATGCACTGCAACAAGCTGAGTGACAAAAGATGACAGACAGACCCAAGGAGAATATATTTTTGTGCTGTACCATTCAAAAGTAAAGCTTGGGTATTTTAAAAAATTAAATCTTGGGTATTTTTAAATGAGATGTTTCCTAAATTCTCACTTTAGGTATTGTGATGTGTATACTTTATTGATTATTACAGTTGCATGTAGCCAATTGTGTGTTTTATTTATTCTGTTATGTTGCCACTTTTGTAGAGTCCCTAATCAATCACTTATGAGAATCCATTTCAGTTTTAGGGTTTGGGACAGAGCTTGCATTGTTTATCAGGATTTTTTCCAGCCTCATAATTGTTCCATGCCTGAATAATCCCTCTGTTTTGCTCAACAAGTCATATGTGAGTTACAGTAATGGAAATGTGCTTTCATAATAATTGAAAATGTAAGAGAGGTTGTATGTGCCTGTGTGTCTCATACCCACCACAGTGCACCTGTCAGTCTCAATGCGTAATTTGTGGCCCCCTGCTAAAGGCCCCACATTATGTGACTTGCGCTGTGCCATAATGATTTATGAATATGTATACTATATATATAATAGTGTGATCTAAAGGGGCTCTTTCATAAAATGCATGCATGCACTTGGGCCACTTGTTATTAAATGCAAATGCAAAATAAGCAGATGTCGTCAGACCTGACTGGAACAGTTTCCTTACTGGAGAACTGAGGTCCTCTCTGGCTTTGACTCATCTGTATTGTCATACTACCCAGTGCTGAGAGCAGTGTATTGTTCATTTAAACAGGGAGCAAGATGTGTCCTATTTTCTCTGTAATGGTCTGGGCACCCTGTGTTTCCAATCCAGTGTGTGCTGGCCCAGGCTCAGAATGAGGGAAGCTTGTCATTATCCTAATGAATACACAAACCGCTCACTCCTGCACCTTATGTAATCTTCTGTTTATTTAAAACAGCTGCAGTGTCCTTTTTCCAGTGGTTTAGGAGTGTAGAGAGCTGTTGCACAAATATAAAATACACTCAGTGTGCATGTTTTTTTCTGGAAGAAAGGGTAGAGGCATTTCACTAGTGATACCTGAGACATGCTGTACCTCATGTAGCACTGAATGCCACAGTCTCTCTGGTTACCGGATCCAATACTATCCTCTGTTTCCTGCATGTGTCACATGATAGGGGTCAAGGTCACAGGGTTGCATTGAAACAAGGAAATGGCTGAAAAAAAATGAGTTAGACTTTATTTGACATGGAGTATTAGCTTTCTGTTTATTGAATGCTACTTAGTATACATTGTATATTGCAATCTATGTTTTTCAAATATAAAGTACAAAGAAAGTAAGCAAGTGTGATTCAGTTATCTAAGAAAAAAATAGCATATGCTACTGTTTTTGGCAAATGTAGAAGAGTAATCCATGCATATTGTATATAAAATTTGCACACTGTGTGCAGTATGCATTTTTTTCCGAACATAGATGTTGATGTCTACAAATATCTTTAACAAAAACCATATTGTGGTATAGATGGACCCATCCACATAAATCAAGCTTTAATTATTCAAATGTATAATGAAATATTCACATGTACAGAATTGCCCCCTACAGAGGAAATAGAGTTACATGCTAGTGCTCTCTGAAACTGGACACTAACCTTTTAAACCACATCAGTACATACTCACACTGCGAATCCTCAGCTCTGGTAACTAAACACTGATATTTTAGATTCACCTCACAGTGCCAGAGACACTCAAAACAAAACATTGAACAAACCAATGCTTATTTTTCCACGCTTCTTCTGTGGAACCTTCATATAACAACAATTCATGGTGACCGTGTGCTGTGAAGCTCTGAAACAGATGGAAAAGTTGTTATTCAGTAATCTTCACCTCCACTTGATTATCCAAAGAATATCCAGTAACTATTCCTTTAATTATAGGGATAGACCCATTATATGCACAAACCATAATAACCAGAGTATATCAGAGTCCTAACATATTTATCCTTGTGACATCAAACAACACAGCCCAGGTCTAAAACAAGGTTTTATCCAGTAACTACCACCCCTTTAATCTAAGGCCTGACTCGAAACAGATGGCATAGATGTGCTTCCATCACTCACGTGTAACCCCACCAGGGGTCATCCTCAGATGGACACTCTACCTCTTAATGTCCTTCTGGTACTCGGAAACAGGAAGCATCCTTTAATGCCCCTTAACATGTATTAGCACACGCCTGCTTCATATTTCCCCGTCTCTGGTCTCTGTATCTCAGCTCTCCTCTCGTCCGGTCCATCCGCTCTTTATTGATCCACATCACAATGTCCCATAATACACGGAAGACCATGATGTTTAATTATTGATCAGCTTGTTTTTGGTGGAGATTGCGATTGAAAGCGAGAATGTGGCGGACATACTCCGGTCTTATCGGTATTCCGATCCGGCAGGTGGGGATGATTGCTTAGACAATGACAGCAGAAGAGTTCCCGCTCTAACTGTCTGTTAATGGAGCGTTCTTGCTCCGTGTCTGTGTGCGATAAGGTTGAGGAGGTCACAGATGAGGCCATCTTCTCTGACAGGGTGTCCATGGATCACAACATCATGTAGATGGTAACTGACATGTGGAGAACCTACAAATGTCTGTAGGTATA
>JAZGTJ010012401.1:0-15899 GCA_036877575.1 Botia almorhae
GGATATAAAAGAGTATTTATGGGATAATGCAAGTAAAGGAACAGGAAAAATATGTGGAGAATAACGTGTCGTGGAAATTACTGTAAATTATGATTATGCTCTTTCACACCTTTTGCATTCAGCGTGAATCATTCACTGTCTGCACCTGTATTTTATTTGCAAATCGTAGTACACTTTTTAGCAGGTGAAACCGAAACCGTTTTGACATTGGCAATCGCTTTGCCCTTTATGGTGATATGTGGGAATCTAAAAAAGCTGTGATGGTACTACAGTCTCTCTTTTATTATAACACCGTCAAATATGTGGTGGCGCACAATAAAAAAGTTGGAGTTTTATATCGATTGTTTCAACTCACTGTCATTGGATATCTAATCGGGTAAGATTGATTTGCGCTTCAGAAACTAAATAGCGTGAGTGTTAACATACGAAACATTCAATTGTTTCACGGATTGCCTGCCTGAAGATTCAGCAGACCTTTTTTATGTTCATGCTTCATGTGTTTCCTAAACAGGTGGGTGTTCGTGATTAAGAAAGGATACCAGGCAATAGATGAAACTATTGAGAGCTCTGTAATAACAAAAGTTAAAGGAGTTGCGCTTACTAATACAACAGGTACTGGCGTACACCTGTGGGGGCCTGAGGACTATGTTATTCCACAACAGGTGAGTTGTGTCTCAAACAGAGACTTTTTTTCAGTGTTTCTAATAAACGACGTTTGTAGATTTTATTATATATGGTGTCTTTTTAGTTTACGTTTGTTTTCAGGGTGAGCATGTTCTTTTCATAACAACAAACTTTATCGAGACCCCAAACCAGAAATTAGGCACCTGCGCTGAGGTAGGAAAAATTTTAATAGATTTTTACTTCAATTTTATAAAACAATGAGTCTTTTTTGTATTTATATTTATATATGAATGTTTTTCAGAGTATGTTACTGACTTGTAACATACAGTATGAAACAGTATGTTACTGACTTGTACAGTATGTTATTGCAACTTTCATGTACAGATAAAAAGATTAAATTAAATCACTTGCTGCAACAATTTACCTTTTATTTAGCAAATAAGCACAAACGCCATGCGTAATGTTTTTGGTTTGTGTGCTTCAGGCATCATGTTTAATGTTAACAATATTGTTCTTTAGAACCCCAAGGTACTGGAAGCTATTTGCACTAAAAATGAAGACTGCACAGAAGGACAGGCTGCTCTCGCTGGCAACGGTATGAATCTGAACTAAAGACATAGTATAAACATAGTATGTAAACTTACATAGTATAAAATGCTTTTTACACAATCTATTCACCCTCATGTCACATGATTATTAAAATGCAATGGCTACTGTATATGGAATATAGCTTGTCATATGGGCAACATGGTAACAACAATCAGTATACCATAAACATAAAACAATAATATATTATTGTTACTATAGTAATACTAATAAATCATATGTTCTATGTCACTAAAGACTGTTTGTGTTATATGTAAAGGATAGGCAGTAAGGCATATTTTATAACCATCTTATCTTCAGGAGAGAACAAAGTTCATTGACCACACTGTGTAAATACACCACTTGCCATCCTAGAATTTCCCGCTGTGTAAAATATGTAAAAAGCCTTCTAAAATGATTCAATCTCTTTAGGAATAATGACTGGCCTTTGTTTAAAAAAGGACAGTAATCCTACTGGCACGTGTGAAATATACGGCTGGTGTCCCGTTGAAATGAGCCAGCGGCCAGAGTAAGAATATTTTCTATTAATTCTATTTTCTATTAAGTCATGTTCAAAACTTACATACCGCTAGGTGGCAGTAAAGAAAACAACAGTATGTTGACATTGCTTAAATAAAAGAACACTCATAAGTGAAATTTCGTTTTAGGGTTCCATTGTTGAAAAAAGCTGAAAATTTCACATTATACATAAAGAACTTCATCAGATTTTCCAAGTTTAACTTCTCCAAGTAAGAAATTAACTAATGTTTACAAATCTATCAGTAATCAGTAGAAACTCATAAAAGACAAGCATATATAATTATTTACTGAATATGACCAAATAATTCCAACAATAACATCTTTATTAAATTACTTTCTCCTTCTTAGATCAAATGTTCTAGACACACATAATGAAACGTATTTAAAGAGCTGCTTGTATGATAAGATTCATCATCCATACTGTCCTATATTTCGACTGGGTGATGTTGTGCACAAAGCTGGACAGAATTTTCAGAATATGGCTGTGCAGGTGAGGATGTTTAATTTAATACTGATGTATTGGTACGAAATAAACAATTTCACTAACTGAACATTATTTCATTGCATTATTCCGGATTAACTGTACAATTTCCAAAAATGTTTAACTGTACGTTATTTAACTGTATATTATGTCACATAATACCAGGGTGGTTCAGTTGGCATTCTGATTGAGTGGCGCTGTGATCTTGATAAGGGATACTCAAAGTGCCACCCACAATACAGCTTTACAAGTCTGGAAACAAAGACGACAACGAAGTCAGTCACAGCTGGATATAACTTCAGGTGAGTGAACAACAAAATTCATTTTAGTGCTCTGTCAACTGTCACTGTTTCTGCTGGAACCGACTGTAAAAGCACAATTTTTTCTCTTTTCTTTTATACAGATATGTTCGGTATTTCAAAAACGCTGCTGGAGAGGTCCACAGAACCCTTTATAAAGTGTTTGGGATTCATGTTGACATCATTGTTTATGGAACGGTACGGCACTGAAAAATGATTGACAACATTGATCATAAGGTTTTGCACAAACTTATAGGCCAGCTTGAGTGTATGCTGTCATTAAGGAGAACCAAATACAAAGAAATGTTTGTTTTGTTTAAACTTTTTCACTCAGGTTGATATGCCAATAACAATGCGAGATGGAAACTAGATTAAAATTAGACTAATGCTCAATAGAAACATTTGAACAATCACATTTAGGCTTTGAAATCTAATGTACATAAATGCTGTCTATTCCAGGCAGGAAAGTTTAATATTATTCCTACTGTTATCAACATAGGCTCAGGTCTTGCTTTAATGGGTGCTGTAAGTATGACTATACAAATGTTCACTTATAGAGGTGCTCTAAATTTCCAATGCCAAAAAAATAATTTAAAATATTTTTTTCTCCCCAGGGTGTATACATTTGTGATATGGTACTTCTGTACTTAATGAAACAGAGCAGTCTGTACAGAGAGAAGAAATTCGAGACAGTAAGCAGGTATGTAAAGTAAGCTTACATTAAGATTACAAAGAGTAAATCTAATCATTTAGAATTGTGAAGTGTTGTATGGTCAGTACATGCAATTGTGAGAGCATTGACTTGTATTTTACATCACCCCAGGAAAGCTATCACACCACAGAAGCCAGAAGATGTGAAGGAGAAGCCATCACAACAGGTCATGCTACTGTCTGCTATACCACCAGATCTTTAGACAGTGGAGGAACACCACATACACAGTTTTATATCTTATAGATCTAAGTGTTCCTGTATGTCCTCAAAGAAGTTTTAAATAGTATTTTTTCCATGGCTTACAAACTGTGAAATGATAAATGAGTCAACGATACCTCTATACTCTGGGGGAATTGTAAAACACATATTTGTAAAGTTTCTGTGGCTATTTAAAGGTTACAATTTAAAAACACAGATTTACACTGGGCTAATAATTCAGCGTTTATGATGATATATAATTCAACTGTAAAGTCTAAGCATTATGTGTGAAACCATTCTTACAGAAATGATAAATTATTTACCTGCTGTTTAAATAAACCATTGTGACGACATACTGTGGTGTCCAAATGTCACGCTTTAAAGGCACGAGACACATTTTTAAAGATTACTTTGTGCAGACATGGTGTAGCGTAAATTATGTCACTGACAAACAGCTATTATTGTTCAACAGCTATTTTTCCCAGCCATAATGTTAGTTGATGCCAAGTTAGTTGGAAATATCCCTGTTCTATAAAATGAAAAACAGTATATGGATGTTCAAAAATTGACCACAGACAAAGGCAGGATGCACCAAAGGCCTCTTATATCTTAACAGCACTTACAATATCTGGGCCAGAAGAGAAAGGATAGACACTAACCGTATATCGATGCAGTACTAAAACTCCTCTTTTCCTCATTTATCCCAATAAGATGGCACAGTTTCGAACAAAGCCAATTAGAGCTGTGTCAGATAAAAGCCCTGAGGTTACTCAGCCAAGACAAGTTCAAAGCGCTCTCCTTACCTTACACTGATTTTGCAACTGTAAGCTCCTATTATTTTATTACTTTTATTATCCGATTTCACAGGAAGTGTCAGTTTGGTTTCATTTGACTTCAACATACATAAAGAAATATACCTAAAGTAACCTGCAATTTTATGTTTTAAACAAAGATGGTGATAGAGGCAAAAGTTACAAATTGCAGCTGAAAGTAAACATAGTACATACTGATTTTAGGCTGACTGTAAGATTGCAATTTATCCAATTAAAAATATCTAAAACATGGAAATTTCAGAAACCCAAAAACCCCAAAAACCCAACTGTACAAGGAAAAACACAACCACACTTTGCAAATGCAAATCAAACTTTATTTTGGTTAGAGGGGAATGTTTGTGCAACACCTTCCTGAAAAATGTGTATCTGGAATGACAGTTTTCGGTTACACAGAACAGGTGCACACTGCTACCATTCTAGTGACATTTTGTTCTTTGGTGGAACAAGATGAAACACACTCAACTCCTCCATACACACACTCCCAAACTACCACTGGGTTGTTTTGTTTCTTGGGGGTGGGGGACATGATGGGAGTAGGAGTGCATGTGCTCCAAAAGACAAAAGAACTTTCCAGAGTATTCCTTCGAATGTTTCAAGGACACTAGGGAGTGATTCAGCAGCAACGATTCTCATCCAAACATTTTACACCTGGAGCAGCACATGGTGTTCATTATTTTAACAATATCAGTAGTTTTAAAGTAGCTCAGTCCCTCAGTTGTGAGCAGCACGCTACGTCTACAGAACGTGCACTAGCGCTGGCCCATTTTTTTTCATCCTGACGGTCACGTACACACAGTCCACGTCAGCCCAGAAGAGGCACTTCACATAGAGATAGTAACTATTGAAAGAGTAACCTGACTTTGTACTCGTGAGCTGTAACAAGGCATGAAACGAGGATCGAAAGAAAAACAGGATGTCTAAACGTTCAAGCCTTACAATGACACAGTCAAATGGAATAACTTATTACACCGGCAGGCGCTTAACCTATTAACAATATTGCATTGCAAAAAAGGCATAATATAAATTATATCTTAGTTCTATCCTTACAACATTTATAAGAAATAACTTTTTGTAGTCTGAATAAAAATAGCAGCTTAGTGGGCAAAGTATAGGGACATGAAAAAAGTTACAACTAGGCCTTCTCGTTCTGTACCGCTCAGCCCAGTCGCAAAATGTTTACTCGCATTTCTGTTTATCACGCCAAATGACGCATTTGCCCATGACACAAAACATATTTAGGGCTTACAATGTTTTGCTGCAAAAGTAAATGAAAGTCATTAAAATAAGATAATACGTTTTGGAAATATAACGTGACGTTGTGTGAATGTGACAACTGTTACAGCCCAGTACTACGCTTACTTGCTAAAATGCTAAATACAAAAAAATCTTCCTTTCAGTTGTTTGATCTCCTATTTTACAGCTTCACAAAAACAAATGTAGCTAAATATCATTAATTTATATTCTACACCATGTCTATGGTCAAGGACAGTTCAAGGATTTTTATTTAAGGCTTTTGAGGGGCAAACAGAGGTTACGATAGCGGGTGTCACAGCTGCACCCGGTTGCTCATCTGCTGTTGCTCCACCCACTCCACCCAAGTCTGACAATACACACGTACCACTGGCAGATGGCCTGCCCTGATAAAGGTGGAGAAACTTGTTCAACGTTGGGAAATTTTGGGTCAAGGGGGAATGAGAAGAGGCACAGGTAGACCTGAGAAAGAGAGAAACTCTTCATGGGAGTTAAAATGTTTAGTGTGGGATGGATCAAATGGCAGATTTTTGCAAGACAACAAAAAATGGTTGAATATTTCACCCAAAAATGGTATTTCTGTCATTATTAATCTATTCTCATGTTGTTCCAAATCCATACTGTTATTTTTTCTGCAGAACACACAAGTCGATTTTTGAGGAACTGTGACATTGTTTTAACATTCAGGACATGTCAAGTTCCATACAACATTATGGAGCACTATATTCCTATAAGTCTTCTAAAGCCATATTAAAGCTCTGTGTAAAAAACAGACCATGATGAAAATATTATTTACTGTTAATCTTTTGTTATTTACTGTTAAACTTCCATTCAAAGTTTGCATTTAGTGGCAGTAACATTGTTTTTTATGCGTAGTTACCAAATACAAAACTACACGCATGCTTTAAGGCAGAGCAGAATTATCAGTGAATAATGAGCTCAGAAGCACAAGTCAGCACAGTGAAATTTTTGTTTTTTTTTATGCATTTTTTTGTCTTTCAAATAATGGTCACTGAACTGCTATTGTATGGAAAGAACAGCGTACTGTTTCTTTTTTTAAAATACTTCTGCGTTCAACACACTTAAAAAGAACTTAAGGGTTTACAACAATGTCAAGGCAATTAAATAAAAGGCAGAATTTTTGTTTCATTTTTGGGTGAATAAACTATTGCTTAAAAAAACTTGTTTCACTTCCCCATTGTTAAACAGATCTGCAATGTCAGTGGCGGTGAATTTCAGCTATTTTAGATAAGGACAAACACGATACATCAAGAGCCTGTGGGTGGAAAATGCAACGGCAGGGTTCACTTGACAGACAACAGTGTGACAGAGATGGAAGTGATCCCGCCAGGCAAGAGTGGTATGGTGTTAATGATGGAGCAAAAGCAGGGAGCCAATCCGCCCCAGCACCCAGCGTTTACACAGGCTAATCACACCTCTCGGTTACAGTAACACACAGCAGTGAAGCCACAGGCTAGCCCGTGGTGCTCGTTTTCATTGTACGTACAGCATCACACTTCCATCATCTAATTATGGCGACGGACATCTTTCCTTCAACAACACGCTAACGAATGATGAAAGGATGATGGAAAAAAATTGGGTCATCCTTTAAACATCCGCCCGCCACATACAGACAGTGAATAGGCCCCTGCCAGTAACATCTTTAAATAAACTCTCCAATGAAATTCAAGTAGCAACAATTAAACAGAGAAAATAAAACTAAAGCTATGCAATTAGGGCACAGCACAAGTCCCAAAGCAATTTCAGTCTACTGCTTTCTCCATTGAAACTCAAGTCTAAAAGTATATTGACAAACAAATAAAGGAAAGTGATAGAGCATTAAATGACACTTATGAGGGAGGATTAACATTTTACACTACGTGGCTAGACAGCCACAGTGTAACAATTCCAACTAAGACTTTAACCTGATTAATGTTCAACAGTCTGAAAAAGAAACAGTCTTGTCATATGTGCATATCCCAGTATCTGTTTGCACTATCATTTCTATTCAGAATTAGTTACAAAAGCACAATATGTAAACATTGAGAGGAAAGAAATAATGAAACCAACCTCTATACATAGTACATGTAAGCTTAGATGGAAGAAATAACCAAATGTTTCAGTGTTATGGCACCCCTTGAACGTCTTCAGTGAATAAGATCAACCAGTTAGGAGATTCAAAACTCTACTTGTACTTCAAATCTCAGGTAGGCCTAAACTACACAAAAAGTGCAGAAAATTTCTCTGCTTCTTAGATATTGGACATTTTCTACAAGTTAAACTGAAAGGAAAGAAGCCAATTAAAATGCGTTGCGATACATTTTTCCGTTCCTATTATACAGAACAGGAATGGACAAAAACAGTGTAGATTCCACGAACTGATGCTTTTATGGCTGTTTTCTGAAGGAAAAAATAAATACATGTCTACATTTCTTCCAATGGCTACTTATTTAACAAGTCTAGACTATTAAAAATAAACAAAAAATTAAAGAAAGCAAAGTGGCACATGGACACGTGGTGTACGACGGGGTTCAGCTTTGTGGTAATCACGTAAAAATCGTACAGGAAACATTCAGTAGATCACTTGCAAGACTAAGAACAAAAAATGGGATGGGGGGGTCGAATCTGGCTAACACTGAATCAGGACTAAGTTTGAACTGGCTGCAGCTCATCTATACCCTGGGTGGTGAATGTGCACATTTCTACTATCACCTGAATCTGTGGCCCTGCTGACAGAGGCTCTGTGCATCTTAGCCATTGTGCCTGGATTCTGCGCTCTGAAACAGGGTGGCTGGAAGTCACCTCCCATGTACTCCATGCCCTGCATCAGGTTTGTCTGGCTGGAAGTGGCTGCCCCGGTCCTGTACTGTGCTCCGGGGGTGCAATCTAGGGAGGCCCCTGAGAGGCCCCCATGGAATGGCCCTGCCAGGTCTTGAGACCCTGAGCTGTCACTGTTTGGCGTGGGCAAGATGCTGTTCCAAGGAGGCTGCATGTAATGACCATTGCTGTAACTCAAGGCCCCTGGCATTCCATTGACCGGAGGAGATGGTGTTGGTTTGTCTGTAGGGGGCTTCAAGTTAAAAGGTTGGCCAATGCACACGTCCTGCGAGTAGCTCATGCTCTTGGTGAGAAATCCAGGCCCCAGCAGGCCCTCTCTGGGCAGATTCTTGGCCTGGTGAGCACCTTCTGGGAGGTGCTGAAGGTGTGCCAGCTGGTGCTGGCCCCAAGGGCCCTGCTGACATTGTTGCTGCGGTAACTGTGGCTGGGACTGCTGCTTCACGTCATTATGGTAGACCGGCATCCTGTTTAACACAGCAATGTCAGGCAGTGGTAGAGCCGTGGTAGGGCCAGCGATGTCAGAGTTACTGAGAATGTATGAAGGTGGGGGGCCTGCAACAGGGTTATGGGTGCACACTCGGGAGCTTGCATTAATGAGTTGGTTGCGGCTGATGGGGCTGGGGTTGGCAATCTGTCCTTCACACACAGAGGTAGAGCCCATGCCAGCCCGAGCTTGGCAGAACTGGTTGATCTGATTGACAATGCTGCTCAGGTCACTGGGCCGATTCTGGTGCAGGCTGGCAGCCATGGACAGTGGAATTGTTGAGGTAGACACAGTCACATTGGGAGGGGCATCGGCATCAGGCAGCTTGCGTTGGATCTGCAAGCCCACCAGGGGTGCCTGCAAGACCCCGGGGGCTGGAGGGCCGGCACAATTGGCCTGCGGCATGGTCTGGGATTGAGAGAAACCCTGCGGGTGCTGCAGGCTTACAGACTGGGTCATGTCAGGCAGTTGCCTGAGCCTCTGCGGGCCTGGTAATTGTGGTTGCTGCTGCATGAGAGTCTGTTGGTGGTTCAGGGCGTGGTGAGTCTGGCTCTGATGCAAGGCCTCCTGATGGACCAGGCTCTGTTGCGGTTGTAAACTGGTCTTCTGCTGTGACAGGGACTGCGAATGGACCTGCAAGGCCTGAGAGTGGCCTAGATTCTTCTGGCCTAATGGCGCCTGTGACTGAGGCAGAGTCTGAAGGTGTGGAACAGTGTGAGGAACGTTTAAAGTGCTGGGATTAGCATAAAGCCCACCGTGGGGGTTCATGATGAGCTTGGGCAAAAAACGGGCTCGGCCGCCTTCAATGTCCTTGAGGATCCCTTTGACGGGGACTTTGACTATGGCCAAGAGGCCTGTCCGTGCGTTGACCTGAGGCTGGTAGGGGCTGTAGCGATGCCTGGAGGTGTCGAGACCGTTCACGGTGGAGCGGATATGCTTTCTCTGAGGTACTTTAACGCTATTGGGGAAGATTTTTATAGTCAGTGGGTTATTGGCAACTTTCTTAGCATAGGCATCCAATTCCGCTGGGGTTGGATAGTGTGCTGATCTCATTCTTTGTGTAATGTCCCCTGTGAGCAAGAGAACAAGAAAATGAAGAGTATTGGGAAAGTACTAGTCTACGCTGAAAACTGTCACATATGGGTAATTCTAGTGCAGCCAGCTTGATAATATAGGGAGCAGTTTAGTTTCTGATGTGTCTAGCAGTTCACATCTGGTGGTCACAAGGTTGTATGCTACTTTAGTGAATTTATATAAAATTAAATTGAGATCACACAGTATCTTATAATATTGTGTTGTTTTTAGTAGCTACCTATTTAATGTGAAGCAGCTGTATTTCCATCAAATAAACAAATTCGAAATATAAACAGAAAAATATGAAATATTTGTAAACCATTTTCATAGATAATTAAACAACATGCATAACTTTAATATAAATCTTTGTAATAAATTTCAGCCTGAATTTATACAATATATAGTTTACAACTATATTGTAATGTATACTGTTATCATGATATCAAATGTCTTGACTGTGAAACACTGTGACTCTGGAACTCAAAACATGCAGTTTAATCACAGCTCATACTGTTGTAATACAAAATGGTAAAAGGTGCTTACATTTCTGAAGTCCAGTGTTCATCTGCGTGTGAGAGAGAAGCCGGTGGGAGGGGTCCGATACCGGCAGACAGGCCAGCATGTCACGTTGAAACTAATGTAACATTGGACTCGTACTCCTCATCTCACTGTGAAGAAAACAGTGGCATCAAGAATAAAAATTAATTCATCCATCTTTTAAAATACATGGTGTAAAAAAAGAAACAAAGCTATTTTCTCTTCAGAGAGTGTCGTCAGAGATATTAAAGTGATCTAATTTTATGTGTAGGTGTAATGGAACACACACTACAGTCTGAGTTAATGAGGGTAATAAATTATTACGGGGAAATTTCTAGTTTAATCAGTGGCGGTTTTAAAGAAGCAACCCCTGCAGAAACAGAATCAAACATCTTAAACCAGTCTAAGCTGGTTTTAAGGAGGTTTTGGGCAGTTGTTTTTTAAGCAGGCCGGGCTAGGACAGCAACTAGCCCAGTTTAAGCCAGCCAAGACAAGGCAGCTGAGACTGGTTCAAGCTGCTTTTGTTTCAGATGCAATGAAAATCAACTCCCTATGAATATCCAAACAAAGCAAGCACTACTGAATATACTGTTTAACTCAACAAATGACATGATTTATAGCCGGCAGCGAGCAAATCGACATTCACCGTAGTACACAAAGGCCCTACCCTTGCTAATTTACCTGAACATCCATCAAACGCAGGAGCAATAGATCTCTGTAATTGCCTCATTGTAGCCATTTATTTAAATATCATGCACTCATCCATGACCTTTTTAAAAAGCTCTCCGAAACAGCTGGTGTCAGGGCCTATGGTGCACACCCTGCAGTTTAAGTGTCAGGAGTGTGATGCAAACGCATTCTCTCGTCTTCCTGGCAGGTGCCCAGGGGCACAGCAGGGGATGCGGCAACACGACCACACACTCCCAGCTGACTCCTCCAATTTGAGATGTGCAGGTGTCAAAAAATGCTGTCAAGACAGAGCCTGACATGTTCCAAGCACCCAACCCCCAGATATTTTTATCTGGAATCTGCGTTTAATTTTCCACTAAGGAGTTATCAGCTGAAGCTCAGACAAACAAAACCTACCAATATAAACTTCAGCGCACTTTATTCGCGAGGAATCGGAGGGCCAACTAATGGACCTGTCCTGATATAACCTTTAAAATGGCTCAATAAATGGGGGGAGATATTTATTTAGTTGGTCAGATTCAAAAAAACTTTGAACCTTTGATATTAAGCCCAATATCAAGCCAAGCTCCTAAAACCAAATACTGCTGTATGGCCAGCAACCCTGAGCGATTTGTTTGGCTTACATCCTAGCACATTAAATCCCAAACACATTAAAACATTTCATAATAAACCCAAAAGAGGCTTACAAAAAGCAGAAATACGTTGTGAAATCTAGGACACATTTTATCAACACAACTAGTTAAGTGCAAAACAGAACCACTATAAGTTTAAAGTATAATGGGTTAACTATCTTGCTGTATCATCCACCCTGTAATAAATTTGTTAGCCACCAAACTTTGCTTAGCCACAAGCTACATGCATAAAAATAATCTTAATACAGATCAACACTCGATCAATATAGGGTCACTGGAGTACAACGAGCACCAATCTATCCTTTAGATATAATGTAACAGGTTGATTGAAGCTTTGTTGCGTTCATCTGATTCCCAGGTAACTAGACAACAAGCTAAAGCTAAAGTAAAGCGTAATTGGTGAGATTTCAGCCTGTTCTATAATCACTCGCTACTGCCACTAGCATATAGCCTGTGTCTTCTTTGTGCGAGCCACTGCCCGGCTTTAAGCTCCCAGCTTCTCAAAATCACAATAAACCTTCAAATCGGAGCTGTAAAACGCGAAACTTACTCTCTGTCTTCGGGATGAGACATGCGATTGTTTAAAAGAGCATTTTGGTGGGTTATTCGGCACCTGTGCTGTGGATGTGTCGATAAAGCGCTTGTCTAGTCACTGCTGCTGCCCAGTGCCCATTGCTGCAGCCTGTCCGCGCATGCGCACTGAGCTTTTTCCACGTGTCTTCCTCGCTTGACGTCTGGGAAACGCGAAGGGAACTCAGATTCAACGCGCTACCTACTGGATTGGAATTACATTGCGTCCACAATTTCCTAACTATCATCTTGACTAGTTGAAAATTGTTAAAAAAATATTTTGCTTTCCTTTAAAACTGAGACAGTTTGTGATTGTCCAGTATTTTACAAAGATCTTTGTAACTGAATTTATGTAACTGATCGCTATATACAAAAATGTTTGTTTTTTTAACATGATACCATGTAATTACATATTTTGTTGAAAATTACCATTTAAATACGACATTACATATGATTGTAATCATTTGAGTATATATATCAGAGTAGAATGTCTTTCACAAATGTATAGAGATACACAAAGCGTTAACTATTAATTGTCGAATCAGGCTTTTCCCGTCAAGCTTTTAAAATAAAAATATTCACAATGAATATATATATATATGAATACACAGTTTGACTACTTATAAATTATATAATTTGTACAATTTGCGTTGATCAGTTAATAGACAGCGTTGCACAGAAAAGGATGAGACACAAATGTAGTATTTACAGTAATCATGACAACATATTGTCTGTGTCTATAAACCTAGTGAGTTTCCTACCTAGACAACATTTCGGACACTTTGAGCGAGCCCAAAATGCTGCCTATGTAGGCAGCACACTTGGTTTTAAGACGAAGTCCATACATTATCACGTATCCTTCTTTCCTGTGGTGGGCAGGGTCGCTTGTATTGACAAACATTTATTTTCTCGGTAGGGCGGGGGACAGTTGACTTAAAACGCCGATAGATAAACTGTTACTGCTTGCTCCAAGATACAGGAATATATAAGGAAGGATTAATATTTTGTATTAAATGCAAGAATGGGTTGCTGTCTGACTGTTGGACCGAATGAAGCGCTCGTTGTATCAGGTAACGTGATCAGCTTGTTTGGGTTTGCCATAGCTAGTAATGGACAGGGCCTGTGTATATTATATATTTTTGTGCATTAATTCTGTTTTGAAGTGTGTGTTTCAGTGCTTGCTTTAAAGGTATTGGGAATAGTGTTTAATATCAAGCAGTCGTGTCTTAGCTAGCCACAGTGACGTTAGCTTCCTCCTTTACACGAGTCAATCATATCAGCTTTATCATTTAGACATTTTATACACTCAAAATGTTTTTAATATACCATGTTTTTATAGATTTATTAGATTTAATTATGTAGATTTACGTAATGTTTAATCGTATTGTGATCTTTAATCAATCATTAAATCAAATCTTTAATGGTAGTAAATAATGTCCCATATAAATCTCAGTAAGTTTGCTTGATATGTCGTTACGACGTTATAGATTAATATTTAACATTAAAAAATTATATATTTATATATATACTGTATATATATACTGTGATGTTGTAGTACCACAGTCCTTTAAGAGGAATATAGCTTTATGTTTAAACCATCAGGACTCAGAAGACACAGATCATATACTTGCAATGTTTAACTACTGCAGCAGCTGATGCAGATGCTTATTTTTTATCTTCCAGGTGCTTGTTGTGGTTCTGATGCGAAGACATATGTGGTGGGAGGTTGGGCATGGGCTTGGTGGTTTATATCAGACACTCAAAGGTAATGTCAGCCAAATACATGAAGTATCAAAGCATCAGATTTCACTACGTGGCATGTAAGTTCAGTGTAACAATGCTTTTCCCATAGCTTGTCAGGTGTGTTGGTCAAACCAGTTTAGCTGTGCATGCTGTATAGAGGTCCTCAAAGATTACTCGAGATAACAGGTTTCCACATTCTTGTTCTGTAGTAAGTTTTAAACTACTTTTGTTTGGGTTTTAAATGTCCAAATCAGGTGAATTGGCTGATCTGTGAGATGATCGATGGAGTTATCGTGTGTTTCTGTTAAACATTTGCTTCCAGCTTTCTTATGGGACATCTTTCTGATTGCATACTTCCTGTGAACTACTGCTGTTGGTCTTGGTCACTCCATTGTTTGAATTATGCAATGCTAAACTCAGACATTCATGCGTGTGAATGTCTGGTTTTTCTTGCTTTAGTTACAGTTTTTTTGCACTTCAAGATCATGTTGACCCACTTGTATTTCTTCCTAGAATTACACTAGAAATTATGACACTACAGCCTAAGTGTGAAGATGTGGAGACGGCAGAGGGCGTCGCTATTACAGTCACAGGAGTTGCTCAAGTAAGCAGCTATTCACGGTCCACCTACAGCTCCTTTATGTTGTGTCATCAAATGTGTTATTACGTTAAATCATTTTATTCACAGGACAATTATATGTCAGGGTGAACAGATTTACTCCTGGAGATCTACCGGTCATTAAGAAAAGGTCATTAAGTTGCCACACCACCATTCTATAGAAGGATGTATTAATTCCTTTGCATTATTCTTTGCATTACTTTGTGACGTTGTCATAAACAATTCCTGCTAAACTGTGCAGCATAGCCTGCTGTTAGCATAACAATGGATCAGTGATGCAGGTTTTTTCCTAAGATTGGGATTTTTCAGTCACAGGTGCCACATCCAGACATTTGTCCAGACATTTGTCAAGTTCTCCACATTTAAGATTTAGGATTTTTATTTGTCACATGCACAGTTCTACACAATGCACAGCCAGCAGTGAAATATAAAACAGGTCTGCTACAAAGACAATATATGCAATGTGCAATAAATTGATAAAGTATTTAAACAAAAAATATAGAGATAATAATTAAGAAATACACTTAAAGGTAAACTTAAGCAGTGCTAATCTTATCACTAGTTATATACCAAACAAAATAATAGTTTTCTCTTTTTCTGATGTTTAGCAGTAGTAGTTCCTGTCTAACTTCTTCTGTATGACTTCAGCGTGAATGAACACAGACATCATTTTTTGCATCGACACATTTTAAGAGTTCAGAATATCCAAAACAGTATATTTAAACAATACATACAAAATACACAGTAACTGTTCTTTAAAACATAATACGTCTAAAAGAAAATTCTATAACTGCCTTAATGGTTGCTTTGTGTTTTGTCAGGTCAAGGTTATGACTGACCGAGACTTGCTGGCTGTTGCCTGTGAGCAATTTCTGGGAAAGTCTGTGATGGAAATCAAGGGTGTTGTCCTCCAAACCCTGGAGGGACATTTACGGTCCATCTTAGGTTAATAGATTACCAACTTTTATAATAACCTCCTAAAAAAATAATTGTGTGCCCACATGTGGTTTTATGAAGCTAATGTTGTTTTGTTTATACAACAACAGGCACATTAACAGTGGAGCAGATCTATCAGGATAGAGATCAGTTTGCCCAGCTGGTGAGGGAGGTGGCAGCTCCTGATGTGGGACGCATGGGCATTGAGATCCTCAGCTTCACTATAAAAGTGAGTGGCGTGAGGGCAATGTGA
>JAZGTJ010012403.1:0-15898 GCA_036877575.1 Botia almorhae
ACGTGATTGCAAGATTAGTGCCACTAGCTGCAAAAATAATGAGGGCTGACACACTGCATGGACTCAGTTGTCTATTTTCACCTCAACCAACCAATCAATGAAAGACCAGCCTGCGGATCGTCCAATCACCAGCCAGAACCAACCAATCAATTTGCCTTTGCTGAGGTCATCGCACTCTGTGGTGCATACCGAGTATGACTGCATGAACCAAATCACTGCATTTAAATCAATCTGCACATGAAGCGTTGCAATCGAAGCTTTACATACATGTTTAAACATTTCTGCAGGAAGCACCGAAGAACAACCAGGCGAAAAGAAGTGAGGAGGGCAATAAGAAAGAGCAAAAGGTTTGATGTAATAGGACAGAAATGCAGAAAGCTGATAACTCTGCATAGCAGCAAACTTCACTGGGTCACAAACCCTTGTGCTGCAGCTGTGGCACGCAGCCACTGCAATAAAACATTTACAATCCCCCAATGCAGCCAACACACAGACACACACAAACTAATACATCAGGGAAATTCACTAAGAGTAAATTGCAATCTCTGACAGCATCGTTTAGCTCCCTGATTTACTAACATTTGGATTAATCTCTTTTCGATGAAATTTACATTTCAAACATACATTTTAAATTTTAATTTAACTGCACCATGCAGTGCAATTCCAGTGCATTTAGCAGCTGATTAAACTGTATTTTAGGTGGTTTGTGGATAAGGCAGAAATGCAACTTGCAAATGTGATGCAACTTTGACACTCTGTTGACCCATAGAGAAAGAGAAGACATAATTACACATATGTGCTTAAAATAAAATGTGCAATGTTAAAGATGCTCCCAAAGAAAAACGTCAGAAAGATCAATCAGAATCAAACTGACTCAGACAGTCAGCCGGTTTTCAACTGTAAATTCAACAGCAACACTCAGACATACTGTCACTTTTTAAATACTTTTTAAAATGTAAATGAGCTCTCCGATATGCATGGCTGGCGAGTGAAGTGATGACACCATTTTCAATCAGAGGCACGAGTCACATCCATATATCCCTATTTGAAACAAACTATACGAGCTGCTCTGCCTCCGGGCTGCACGGGCCTGTTGAGTTTGATTTTGAAAGCGGTGCTGTGCTTGCAGTTTCCTCTTTATCAATCTATCAACTAGCTACTTCACACGTCACTTGGAAAATGATCATTAGGTAATAACATAATTCACAAATTGAATAAAAACAGACTTTTGACAAACGTCTGTGTTGTGATAACGGACTCGCACTGTTGCATACTATGGGTGACCTTCAATTAAAAGGGAACATCACGACACCCTTCTCGCTTCAAAGTGCAGACCACTTGAGGTGAGAACTCTGAAGGTGTACTTTAATGGCTCGTGTGCTTTTGAAACACCCTCTGTGAGAAGAGTAAGGAAAAACTTCACTTTTTAAAATTCGACACGAGAACGTAATATGTTACGGATGCCGCCATCTTAAATATTTTCTTTAGTCACCATGGTTACAGGTGTAACCAACGGCTATCACAAGAATATAACAGAATCCGACTGTGTTTTGGTTTATACATACAGTATTCAAGCCACCACTGAGCTATTGTATGAAAAGAACAATATTAGAGTCACACGTGTTGGTGACTACAGCTGCCAATCCCAAACAATTGTGTGAACACAGCCTACATAAATAGAACACAAGCATTGTGAATGATTGTATACCTTTTCATAAGGGTCAGAGTCATAGTTGAGGCCTATGCCACAGTCATCTGTGATCTCGGACAAATCTTCATCATCAAACTCCTCCAGACTGATGTCATGAGCCGGCCTGCGGACAGAAACAAAGTAATAAATGCTTCTGCAGTGGCCGCAAAGACACACCGCAAAGTGCAACAGTATATACCTGGAATGGCAACAACATTCTTATCCTAGATTAAATGCAGTTAAATCCCTTCATCTATTTGGCAATATCTTTAATTGGAAAACCAAAAAGTAATTTTTCTTTCCAAAAACCACAAATACATGTGTTTTAGAGTTAGGTTACGGTTGATGTTAGTCTGTTGTAACTATAATTAAACAATGATGTTTTCATTTAGCTAGGTAAATGTATATGTGCATGTGTATGTGTATGTGTGTGTGTAGGTGTGTGTGTGTAGGTGTGTGTGTATGTGTATGTGTATGTGTATGTGTATGTGTATGTGTATGTGTATGTGTATGTGTATGTGTATGTGTATGTGTGTGTGTATGTGTATGTGTGTGTGTATGTGTGTGTGTATGTGTGTGTGTGTGTGTCCCTGGGGATTTAATGATCTGAATTATAGCTGCTGAAATATATTGGCTAATTACACACACACACACAGACACAGGTCAAGAGCCAAAGAACCCCACAAAGTCACTCAGTCTAACACACTGTGTCATACACATACTGTGTATATGCACACACTCGCACCAATGCATCCATACAGACACGCCCATTTCCCTTCCGGCCAAAGACAACCAGCTAGAACGCGGCCGTCACACATTTAAACGTAATGTTATTCTTCCACCATCCCCTTTCTTTATTATTGATAAGTGGGTTAGCATGCTGCTAAATAGGGCCGGCTTTGTATTGCCTTTTTTGGCTCTGCTTTGGCTCAGCAAAATGCGTTAACCCGCATTCCTGTCTATGCCATCATCTAACACAGGGACATTTTCATCGCATCTAAACCCCACTCAGCTGAGAGCAGCACTGCAATGCAGCTTTTTACAGTCAGAGAAGCGCAGATCCACAGCATCACTGAGATCTTCAATGTATGGAGGAGCACAGACAGAAAAGCAGGAGGAGGAGAAACGTTAAATATTAATACCTTCAATATACATCTGGGATTAGAGGCAGAAAGTCCTATATAATATTTTTTATTTCAATTGCATGTAATTCTGTTACCGAACAAATAATGTTGTACATCTATTAGGTT
The DNA here is from genome assembly GCA_036877575.1 of Botia almorhae. Classification (NCBI taxonomy): domain Eukaryota; kingdom Metazoa; phylum Chordata; class Actinopteri; order Cypriniformes; family Botiidae; genus Botia; species Botia almorhae. Next base: position 2,941 of record JAZGTJ010012403.1, read on the forward strand.
AATACCCGGCTTACAACTTTAGGTTGTAAGAATGTTTCCTTAATGTTTCCATTAAGTAACAAAATAATTTAAAATGTTATTTTGAAAGTTCTAGGAACATTTAAAATATTTATTTTTTAGACATTGTAATAATATTATTGCTTGGTTACATAAACATTATTTAAACATTTTTCAGTTCTGTAACTTTTCGAAACGTTCTTACAACATTACTGCAAGAATGTTTTTAATAACTTTGAGAGAGCTTTTGGAGATCGTTAGCCAACATTTTGAGATTGTTTCTTGTTAGCTCAGTAATATTACTCAGAAAAGCATTTCAATGCTGCTCGTGTTCCAAACTGATAAAAGATATAAAGCATATTATAAAACGTGAAGTTTTGACTGTAAAATTTGATTGGATGAGACGCATGCTAAGCTTTTATTAGAAAGAAACCAAGTTTCTGTAGATTTGCTCTGATTTGCTCCTTTTGATTGTTTTCCAGTAAAATGTCTAAATATCCTGAAATTTATAAAAAGATAAATTTACCTGAGAAACAAAATTGAGAAAAAACGCATATATTGTGCAAGATTTATGCTTAAAACATGCTTAAAACAATTTGCCAATAGAGTGAAAACATATACACTTCAAACAATTCAAGAAGACATATGATGTGTAAATAAAACAATATCATACACTTTCAATAAACAATTTTATATCAAAATTTAGTTACTTTATTGTTAAAAAAAATCCAGTTCTGCCCAGAAAAATCCATTGTATTAAATTGCATTGTAACTGCTGCTGTGCCACTGTGTGTGATATTTTTGGTTTGATAGTGTTTTTAAGCAGCAATCCCCTGTGTGTCAGACTGCGTCAAATTCACAGCAATATCTCTGTGCACATCATAACAACAGCTTTATGTAGACAAATACAATTTATGCTGTCATAAAATCTGTATTTGCCTTACAACTATAAAAACTGATCTGTTTTGACCCTTTTATGATCTTACAAGGTTCATCAAAGTAAATCAAAGGTGAATCAGATTAGTCGACAATGATTTTGTATTTTTTCTAGGTTGCTATGGATTTTTAGGCTTATAACCATGGTTCAGTTCCTAGGGATAAGTTAGGGTTAGGGTTTAGGGTAGGGATAGTTTTTTTTAAAGAAATGTTGTTTCAGGGTGAACAAACTATGCTGACCCAGGAACATCTCTTACTTCGCAAAATCAGGTTGAGCTGTGTTCAGGGCCAGTTTGGTTTTGAGGTGTACCTGATATTTAATAAGTGAATTAAAGAATAATTTAGCCGAAATATTAGCCATGCATAGTGTCATTTACCTTCATGGATCTGCATGCTCACAAAAATGATCCTAAAGGACCTGCTGGTTGTATCCACAAATGTAATTAATGCAAGAAGTCTTTTTTCATTGTAGTCAAGTGTGTCTATAATTGTTGTTTACATTTCCACAGGGTTCCCCTGATCACTGTCCATCAGGGAGCTGCACCTGTCCTACAGTGACCCATGTCTCAAATATCAGCCCCATGATGCTCTGAGCTTCTCTACCATCGTTGAATCCATCACCAACTGTGCAGCTTTCTTCTAATAAACCTTTACAGTAATATCTGTAGCTCTAACCACTGCTCTAACCACTGTAGCTCAGTGGTTAGAGCATGGCGTTAACAACGCCAAGGTTATGGGTTCGATCCCAGGGATTGCACATACACAGAATTAATGTGCAGTATAATGTAATGTAAGTCGCTTTGGATAAAAGCGTCTGCCAAATGCCTTAATGTAATGTAAATGTAAATCTCACACTGCCATTCCAGCTAGAAGATGATCTGCAGTGAAATTAATACACAAGAAATCATGGCACGTGGGTTTGAATAGAAAGTCGTCATGTTGTTTGATCTATTTTTTAACCTATGATGAACAGCATGGGCGTCCGATTCGAGGCGAATGCACAAGAGACAGGATGACGTCAGACTATCGTGGCATATCCATTATCACTGTCCCTATGATACATGATATAAAACAATTAACACTAATGTTTCATTTAAAGCAAATACAACGTTGTGCATCACAATTACAAAACAACGTATTTCAACAAGTCACATACTCGTATACGTTTGTTATTGTTTGCTTTTACACAATAGAGAGTAGACAGGCAGAAGTTACGGATTGCAGCTTTAACAGCAGCTGTAAGGCTGTAATGTAAACTCTGCTGTAATGTTAAAGCTATCGGGATGATCCTTGTTATTTATGTCCCGCATAAACTTCCTATTTCAATGGTAAAAAAAAACTCTTTTATTTCAATAGGAATAAAAGCCTAAGCATTCACTAACATAACCATGGAAATCCAGCTGCATTAGAGACTTTTCAAAGAGAAAAACAGACACATTTATTATTGCAACTGTAAGAGCACGAAGCCATAGAAACAAATATTAGAATTCAACCGTTCTACATCTTTGATGGGTTCGGTGCAATAATCCTTGAGTTTTAAATAGGAAAATATGCAAAATTCTAAATGCTCTCGGAAAAACACTTTATGATCAGAGCAAAAGTGTGAGATCCATCTACAGGGATTACAGTTCTCAACATATTTCAGCATGAGCCCCAGTAATGACCTTCACATGAGATGAAACACGGAAGTGTGGGAATAATCTCACATACACACGTCAGTGGACAGTGTGAGCCCAAGAAGCATTTTAATGAGCTTCTGTTTAATCAGCGAGATCACGGAGGATTTGGAAGAATATCTCTCCTCTGAGCAAGTCACCCCAACATGTGAGTGTGTGTGAGTTTTAGTGAGTAATTCCACTTCAATCTGAGACTGGCTAAGCCAGATCTTCACTGTACGCATGTTAAGACGAATGTGAGGGGCCAACAAGCAGGGTTAAATTAAAAAGAGCAAACGTTCTCTAAACGCTATCTCAAAGTGACGTTAGCAGTAACGTTAGTAGAATGTTTCGTCACGTTATATTTAAAAATATATAAAAAATTTTATTCTTAAGTGGTTTAAGTAATAATAATGTTTAAAAATGAACATTTTGAATGGTCCTAGAATTTAAAAATAACATTTTAACATTTTTTAATGTTTTTAATGGAAACATTCATTATGGAAACATCATTATGGAAATGTTCTTACAATTTAGTCACTAGATTATTGTAAAATAAAAGTAGACATGACTGTGGTTATGTAATATATATATATATACACAACATTTGTGATTGACCATAGCATGACACTATATATAACGATACTGTAATACATAATTACTCATACTGATGCCTCCACATCACCATGACGATCCACTCACTGGCCATCCTCAGAACCACCATGTGCTTCCGCTGCATACTGGAAGCTCCCTCGAGAAGCTCTGCTCAAGACTCCAAACAACCCTGTGATATTAGTTACAGACTCGCTATGATGCATGAATTATGAATGACTTCACAAATCAGATTCAGCAGCGGTGGCCATGCTGGAACGCATCTGCAAACACGTTTAGCTTTTAGTGTGTGTGCATGAAGTTACAAGATACATTCATTTATAATGAACTGCTGCGTTTACCAGTTGCTGTTAATGTTTTTTTCTAAGGCACATATTGCTGTTCTATCATATTTAGGATCGAACATTTGCTCTAATCTATTAAATTTAACCAAAAAATTTAACCAAATTAGCAACCACATAGCAATGCCCTGGCAACCACCCACTACAGTGGCAGGTTTTGCATCTGCAGGCCCCACTCGTTTTTTTCGTCAATGTAAAAAATGATTGTATTTGTAATGTGTGTTTTGTGACGATAAGAAACCGGTTATTTAATGTTTAATCAATTTAGCCATCAAGATCCTTCAGGAAACAGTGTGTGAATGTATAGACTGTTATAGACTGTATAGGCCGCAGATGGGACGTCATATACACAAAATTAATGACCAATAAAAAACACCTGTTCTCCCAATGAACCACTAACCTTTCCACCGACAGCTCTACCAATCTCATAAATGAAGAGATTATTTATTAAGATTCTTTATTGACGAGTATTTGAAAGCTCTCAATGGTTCCCTATGTTCACTTGTCTTCCAAAGCCCCATTTTTACACACTATTCTCCCCACTAACAAACAGTTGGCTCCTCCTAGCCCATTCATCCTAATTACAAAAGGTGGGGCATGTTTCAGGCCCTGGGGAAGCAAAAAAGCTGCCAATCAACAGCTGTTGCCATAGTAGCTGGTGCTGAGCAGGGGGTGATGTCACACCATTAACAGAACACCACTGAGACACAAAGCAGGTTAAGTAGGGTGAGGTCACCTCTGCAGCTGTCACCATGACAACCCCATCCCACCAGAGATGGGCTTAATTTGCTGAATCATGTGACTTTTAACTAGCTAGTATATTTTCAAACAATAGTCAATTTTATTTTGTTCAGTTTTGAGGTATACATTCAATACAAGAGATGAGAGATGCATATCAGAGATGCATTAAAATGGAGGAATGAAATTATTGTATTTTATATCACCATGAAATCCAAATGTACTATTCTTATATTTTATAAAATATTGCAGCGTTTATTTAACATGATATAAGTGTGCACATCATTTTTTTAATCACGTGGCTTTGTAACCTTTAATTAAAATCTGAAAATATACTTGCGCTCTGAAACGACTGTCCCACTCGAATGCATCAGTATGACGACTTGGGCGGAGCCAGAGCCATTAACCACTCCCCTCTAACGGTCAGTTACTGTGAGCTTTAAAAAGGCCTGCTCTTCTAGGTCCAATCAATTCCCAGTGGAAAAAACAAGCCACGCCCCCATTTCTCGATTAGAACTTGGACTTTAACTAAAAATTGTAAATTAAAAGGTAGCAAAAGACATCCGGTTAAGTAAATTAACATTTCAAAATTTATTCTTCTCATCAAATAAAATTTTTGCATATATCAGCATGTGACCTTCCTGTACACCTTTGTTCATATTTAAAAAAGTAAACCAGACACTAATAAAGCCACAGCACAGAAAACCCAGCATGTCTCTCACACGTAGAACATGTGACCGTACAAGCCTGCATTAATCATGAATAAAGAAGGGTAAGAGTATAAGACAGAAGAAAAAATGAGGGCAGAGAGAGATGTACGAGATGAAAAGGTCAGCTGGGCCATGAGAGGTTTTGCTAAATGAGTGAATAATAGGTTGGAAAAAGGACAAAAGAAAAAGCTGTCCAAATATATGTGTGGGTGTATATTGACATTTTTATACGGCTATCTGAAATACTTGACTCTGATTGGTCAAATGTAACATTCTATTTTTCATTGTATGTTACCAGTTAAAATCATTACTGCTTCACGGTGGGGTTTTGGTATATCATACTACACCACTCAAAATGGTGTTGGACCCTAAGTGCAAGTGTATGTGTCAACATAGCAGAAATCCCTGTGACACACACACATACACACACACACACACTCCTGTCTTCTCCTCTTCCTGTGACACAGAGCACCACAGGGGACATTAAGTGAATGTGAACCTTTCACCAAGATCAATATTCTGATCATGACATACACACATTGATCACACTGATGGGTCACATGACCCTTGCACACAAGCAACAGAAACACGGCAGAAACAAGGAAAATCATTACATTCTGTAATATTTCAAAGAGGAAAATAAATAAATGTGTAAGTAATATTAAAAGCAGGGTTGGGGATTTGTTCCGGAAACATTTTTTGTTATTCTGGCTTAAAGCCTCTTCACATCCTGAAGGCAATCACTACGTGGTATGAATATTTATCTTATGTGAAAGGAGCATAAAATGTTTGTCCAATCATTGCATTCGGTCTGAATACAATGATAGGGTGTACTTATTTGTCAAACTATGTATTTGCATCCCTTCTTATGTTTTTAGGAGACATTGTTTTGGAAAGTGCTCTGAAGGGAGGGCGGAATCTTTCAATGCTAGCTTGCTATTGCTAGCCTCTACGAAATTGCCAACGCTACCTTTAAATTAAAGCAGTACAGCTGGCTTACTGACAAATTCATCGGCGTGACTTCAGTTTGTTCTCATAATTTACTACATCAGACCTCTCACAGCTGACGCTTATGTTCTCAGGAAACCAAGCTAACGTTGGCAACAAAATAACAACTCATTCTCGGATACAGAAGAAAGACATAAACACATATGCTCGTATAGTACTGCAGCACTCCAAAAGGAACAGCTGTGTGCTTACATAAACAGATTAAGGAGGGTGTATCTTTTTTGTAGATGTATTCTTCGCCGCATTAGTATGTTTGCATGTTACGTGCGTCTTTCTGCTGGTTTGTCTCTCAGAGAACGCTTTGTTTTGTAGAAAGCATCGCTCCTGAGAGACACAGTACATTACCTCAGCGTACTGCCGAGCTGAGCCGTGCTTACCAACACACACACACACTCATACACACACTCATACACACAGACGCACACCGTGAAAATCCCTGCGATTCTTTCTACATCCCACACACACACACACAACATTTGGAAATGCTGTGATCACAAGTGCCATTGTTCCTTATTAATTTTATTGTTTTTTTAAACCTTTATTTTTAACGTAATATTTATTTTATCTTCCCGTTTCAATGTACACTGTCAGGTAACTTAAAACGTGTTTCAGCCGATCACAAAATCAATATTATAGTTAAGTGGCCACTAACAAAAGTCTGATTTTGACAGTATGTTTTACAAAATAACAAGTAAACAGATAATATTTGCTTACTTGTTAATTGTCATGCCCATAAAGCACATGGCAATAAAGCACAAACTAATGCTAAAAACTGAATTAAAAAGAAAATAAGAAAATAAGACAGTATAATATTTATCACGTGCTGCTTTAGCTGTGTAAAGCCAATAAGAAAGTCTGTGTTTGTCTCTTTCTTCCTGAGGCATTAGAGAATGCAGACCGCTGTCCATTAGTTCTGCTTGTACAGATGACACACTTATGAGAGGACAAACAAGGATACAAACCCACAATTGTATTGAGAGGAGAAAGATTAAAAAATGCTAAAGTGAAATGAGACAAAAATTGGAATGAGAAAGAAACTGATGGAAGGGATAGAGAGACAACAGAACCATCGCTTACATTAGATCTGTTATGCTGTCACTTCCAGTTTGCAGCACAGCTGATATCACCTGCCCTGCCCTATTACAGCACGTGGCTTTTACGCTTAGCCCCAGACTGTCAGACTGTCAAATGTGATGTGACCTCTCAAACTCTTTTGATTTATTGTGCTGAAGAGCATTTTAAATGTTTTATCTCTGCTCTTATCTGTCTGTAGTGCTTTCCTGTAGCTCAGTGGTTAGAGCATGGTGTTAACAACGCCAAGGTCATGGGTTCGAGCCCAGGGATTGCACATACTCAATGTATAGTGATCAATGACTATAATGCAATGTAAGTCGCTTTGGATAAAAGCGTCTGCCAAATGCATAAATGTAAAAATGTAAATGTACTGGTAGTGGGCAACAGGGAAATCACATTTAGTATAAAGGCTGGCTATACAATCCATCTATATGGGTGTGTTTGCAGAAATTGTTACCGGTGAGCAAACATCACTGTTTTAGGATTAAAATGTGATCTCTGAACCAGGTCTAGATGTTATTGGGAAGAGTCAATATCACTACACGCAACCACACTAATACACTTAAAACCACAGCGACAGCAGGTCATAGCAGCCATGGGGGAAATGAAAATTAAAAGTCACTCATATAATAGCGACAGTCAACGATTTTCATTATATTTCATTAAATAAAGACCATATTTCATATGATAGTGGATGTCATTTAAAATTCACTTTTACTTTGTAGTTTGATTTGTAGCATATACACTGTGTTCCTGTAGCTCAACTGGTAGAGCGTTAGCAGCGCAAGGGTTATGGGTTCGATTGCCAGGGAACACGCTGATACTGATAAAACGTATATCATAAAGTCTCTGTAAGTCACTTTGGAGAAACGCCTCTGCCAAATGCATAAACGTGAAAACCATGTGCTTCATGTGGTAATGTATAAATTATCTGGTTTTATTTTTAAGTCAAATATATTATTAATATTACTAAATATGTTGGTGTACACCAATGAAGGTTTAAAGGTTACAGAAACTGTAAAGTAATTGCACTTTCTCTTAAACAGTAAAACAGAATTGAGAACTCGTTGTTTTCATACAGAGATGTGACTCAGTTCATATATTCAAAGCAATTAGCATCAGTTCTAGGTACACTCACATATCATAGATGAACAGACTAAATCTACTAGCTAACCAAAAGCCGACCTTTTAATTAATATCATAAACAGAATTGTATATATTGTATATAAATAGAATTATTATATATAGAGAGTAATTATAGTAATTTATTTAAATAATATAGCAACAAAAATAACGTAATTGCTAGCAGCACGTATTAATTACAGTAAGTACAGTTCATTAATATTAGAGTACTTAAGCAATTCCACAGTCATATTAAAAATGATAATGTGAGGTGTGATTAAACATTAAATTACAGTTTATAAACATCACAACTGGGCGTGGGGCCTCTCCAGTATGCCAGTTACCAGACAGGATGCGTCAGGCAATGACAAGTGAAACACAATCGTCCGTCTTTCTCACAAATCTTTGGTTTAATATTTTGTACATATACAAATTTAAGGGCATATATTCACACGACACGTACTAAATCGGTGTCAAAACGACGCCAACCAACGCAATATTGATAATGCACACGAACAGCGCACGGGTGGCGATCATCAATGGTTTCGGATGCTGGCGCTGCTCTCCGGATGTGTGAATGCGTTTAATGACATTATGGATACAAAAACATATGCTCGGGTATATATACGGCCAGGTCGTATGAATAACCTGCCAGTTTTGCGACAGATGGAAAGGATGTCATTGCTCACGGGCATCCATGAGAGGGAAGCGGAATAGATGCTGTGTGTCTTACCTGCATCCTGGAGGAGAGAGGGAGTGGAAGGTGGAGAGAGAAAACATTTCTGCCCTGTCCGCCATCTTCTTAGTGACTCAAAAACAGAGACTGCAGATGTCCGCAGCCCATCCACAGGCACTGGAGACGCGGATGTTCAATACGATCTCGCTTTTATTCTCCCTCCTTCTCGGGCACAGTGACTTTAGACACCCGCTGGGAATCAAATCATCAAATCTTATCGAACAGTCCAATAAGCGATCCAAGGAAAACACAGTCAGATATCAACACCATAAACAAGTGGTGATGTATTTATATAGACTGTCTTCTGTTCCAGGCACACACCTGCTGAAAGATCAGTGCGCTGTTCGGCGTGATCTGCGCGCGTCTGATGATGCTGCTGATGCTGAAGGGAGGGGCGGGGGTGGGCGAGGCGAGGCGAGGGAAGATGGAGAGTTCTACAGAAATAGACAAAGCAGGTAGAACGCAAAAAGGAGGTTCAAAAATGGGCGGGGTTTAGTGGCCCAGAGGTGATATTTCATCTGTTTACTGCGTTGATTGCTTTTAAAGTTCATCGGTGTCATTATTCAGGTTGTAATTAGTTTTTTAAGCTTTCTCATACTTAATAAACAAGAAAACTATTTTGTACATATCAGCATATGGTATAACAATTTGTTGAACAAGTGTATACCAATAAGGAAAAAAGTAAAACAAAAGGAAAACTGCTATGAGATCATCAGACTGATTAAATTAACTAGTGGGTTTTATTTCAAACTAAGATTATTGAGTTACATTCCACAACGCGTATACTGCGCTGTCTCCTTGTACCCGTTACTTTTCTCCGCGGTGGTCTGAATGGCCAATCATGTTTTTCTGAGACTATTAAATAAAGATTCTTTTTTTTACCATTAATTAAAATTGCGACATTGGATTTGCATTTGTGCATTTGTATAAAAGTGCAAATTCTACGGAATACATAGTTTCAAGCGATTACACTGTTAAGTGTACAAACTTATCCAATAAGATCAATAAACGTTATAAGAACCTAATGCAGCTCAAAGGAGGATTCTGCTGTCTGAGCCGCTGAGTGCCCCCTAGATACGTTTTGTCTCTTACGTAACTATTATTAGCTGGGGAAACGTGATCCCCATTGAACTTCTCCGTGTCCCATTACATATCTACGTAAGATTTTGCAGTTGCTTGTGGGTAAAAGAGCGTCAATAGGGGACTGCAGTTAGTACACACAATAAAATATCATTACAATAATATTGGATTATATGTTGGCACTTTCCTGTTGACACGTTGGTGGTAACTCTAATATTAATGCTCCATGGTACATGAATATGGCAATCGTTTAATACCCGGGTGAATATCAAGATAAGTTTTCACTATTATAGCAAACACGCTCTTTCTACTCAGTTAAGATCAGAATTTCAACTTTAATATCGTCATCAGTAATAACAGTGATCGAAACATGGAACAAACTTTGCGTTTTAATTAAAGGCATGGATTATATCGGTTATATAGGAGCTGTTCAGCGCCCAGTGCTGAAAGCGTTACTGACAGCAAGACAGCGCCCCCAGTGATGGATGAAGAAAATGCAGGGAACACGTTGCGCAGCGCTTTAAAGGGTGCAAAGAAATTGATCGTGCAGGCAATGGAGGTCGTTTTAAATCGTGGGACTTCCTGTGTAGATGCAATATTTGCCGACAAAGTGATTTTAAATGTATTTCTCTGCGTGTACGTAATTATAAATCCTTAGGGGAAAAATTGTCCTCTGAATTGTTCTTTGAGGATATTTGAGAGAGAGAGAGAGTGATAGAAAGAGAGAGATTAAAAACAAACTGTTAAACTGTTACTACATCTATGTATAACATTTACATGGTACTTTATGGTTGTACTATATGTACCATAGTTATACCATAGTACAAAATGACAAAATGTAAGGTAGTACCTTTCAGCCCTTTGATAGACAACAGTTTTCTTGGTCCACTTAAACATTTAACGGAGCGTCAGGTAACTAGCATTTGAAACACCTGCGATTCAACGTATGATGACTCTAAACTACACTTCCCACAATTCATTGCGTGTCAAACTACCCAATCAGCGCTCTGATCTTAGAAGGTGGTACGTAGAAATAAGCTCGCGGCCTTGCGATCCAAATCTGATTGGTTAATACAAGTGTCGATCTTGTACAGTCTGTGTGACGACATGACAACGTTAGCGGTCAATTGTCAAGGAAGTAGTGGAACTTACAGTGGGAGGATGTTAAACTAACAGCCGTTAGGCGTTGTTCATTATCTTACGTGCTTAAAGTTACAGTTTAGGGTATATCATGGGAAGCAGTACGTTGAGTGTTTTGTGAATTTAAATCCCAAAACGCTGTTTCTCTCACTGGACACGTTTTCTGATCGCGACAGATCGTTTCATTGTGCGCCCGCGACACTCATGCGTGCGCGTTTGTTCACGCGTATTTAGTGCCGCTGCGGTTTGTTACATTTAATCATAGCGGTTTACGTCCGGATCTGTCTCAAACTTTGAGGAGTATTGGGTGGGTACTATCATGCATTCGAGTCAGAAGATGACGTGCACGAGTGGAGCTGTAGATTTAAGTATATGCGTGAAAGGTGACCCGAATTCGGGTAACCGGGTGGACATACCGGGCTGCGGAGACTCACTGATGGTGGCCGATGACAGACACTCGAGAGCGGCCAGTCCCCGAGGCGCAAACGGGGACGATGATTCGGAGGCGGAGTCCCATCAGGACGGGCGTAACGTGGATGTGGATCCGGATACTAGGAGACGTGCGTTTAACTGGTGCCGTGACTTTCTGTCCGGGTCATGGAAAACTATTTCAGAGCATGACTTTGAGATTAAAATAGTCAGGTGAGCAGAATGATTAGAAATAGTTATCTATCTAATATCTATCTGTTTATCTATCAATTTACATTTTACATGTAAGCATTTGCTTTCTTAAGAAAACAGCATAAATGGAGGTAATGTTATTGGGAGAAATGAAGAAGGCTAAATTTTGTAGCATGATATGGTCATATTTGTCGGAATTTGCTGTAAGTGGTAGAATATGGAGTTATTATGTCTCTTTGATTTGCAAAAGCAGAAAACAATGAAAATAAAGTAAAAATCTTTTTAAGCTCACTAATAAAACTTATTTAACTTTCCTGTGGTTTAGTGGTTAGAGCATGGTGTTAACAACACCAAGGTTATGGGTTCGATCCCAGGGATTGCACGTACTCAGAAACAATGTGTAGTATAATGCAATGTAAGTCGCTTTGGATAAAAGCGTCTGCCAAATGCGTAAATGTAAAACTTGTTGTGTCTGCAGTGGAGGTCTTAGCAACCTGCTGTACATGTGCAGTTTACCCAGCCATGTTCAGCCTGCCGGGGTTGAACCTCAGAGAGTTCTCCTACGGATCTACGGGGCCATTTTACAGGTGAGCCACACATTTCCACAAAGATTCATGCGCATTATATGCGAAATAAACCAACAACGTGGAAAAATGCTAATGCAAAACTAACCTGATAAGATATTCAATATCTCACCATAAATAATGTCACACTGGATATCTAATCGAACTTGTCATACACTTGTGTGTGTTTATTTGCGTCTGTCTTTGTGTTTCCACACACACAGGGGGTGGATTCTCTTGTTTTGGAAAGTGTGATGTTTGCCATTTTAGCGGAGAGAGAGCTGGGCCCGCGTCTCTATGGCATTTTCCCAGAGGGCCGTCTGGAGCAGTACCTGCCTGTCAGTCTTACACCAACCACAACCTACACATGTTGTAAAATCAGCCTTAAAATGTATGTTTTGGAACATACTTATGATTCAGACAGATTGTTTAAACGCAGGTCACCCAGCTAACAATTTTAGGTTGTAGGAAAGTTTCCCTAACATTTCCATTAAGTAACAAAAACATTAGAAATATTATTTTGAAAGTTCTAGGAGCATTGTAGCAACACTATTGCTTGGTTTTAAGAACATTATTCAAACATTTAATTCTGTAACGTTTTTAAAATCTTCCACTATTACTATTT
>JAZGTJ010012404.1:0-15898 GCA_036877575.1 Botia almorhae
TTTAACCTTTTCAATAAAAATGCACCTTAATTATATACAGCTGATATTCAGTTTAACAGAATTTCTTCCAAGCACCTGTTTTACAAAAACAGTTTGCCTGTATAATGTGATTTCATTGTGTAAAAATTAACCCCACGGCTATAGCAAAAATATGATGATATAATTCACAAAATATATTCTAAGAGTTTTAAACCATGTGTCTGAAACCAACACACATAAACACTTCTAGAAAAATACTGAGTTACTTTACCTTTGATGTGTCGTCCTCAGCCATACTTTTGTTTACTGTAGCACACAACTGGCTTTTATGTCCTTACCGCTCTTCACTGACTGTATCTATTGTCATTCCACAAGCTTCTCCTCCATTTTCCTTTTAAGTTCTCTCACAAAGAGTCAGGTTACACTCTGTCCCTCTGGATGAACGGAAAGTCCTTCTTCAAATATGGACTGCCTCACATTTATCTGGTATGCACTGGTTTTGGATTGGTGTTAACATCAGAAATGGAAAGGCCTGTCTAAAGTCTCTGATGAGCTACAGCCTTTGGCTGCTTAAAGCTATTCCCAAAAGGTCATGGATACCAAAAAGGCACAAAGCAAAGGGTGTCAAAGGGTTTTCCTGAATCAATAGGAATAAAGACATGAAGATTGATTGGGAAAAAAAATCACCCAAAAATGTTGAGAAATTGTCTTCATGACTTTTACAGATTCTGTGGATTTACACTATAGTAAAATGCCCAAGCTTCCCTTCTCTGTACAGTAAAAGGTAAATAGCGGCCAGAGCTGTCAAGAAAGATTATTTAAGATTGTAGATGAATAATGATTCACATTGTAGTCTGTTAGTGACACAAAGCTATTGTATGTCATCAGAGACTGTAAAGTCCATTAATATAGAGCATAATTCATGGACTGTTTGCTTTCAGGGTGCTTTTTCAGGTTAAAACTCAGGTGGCCCAAAGAGAGCAAACCGAGATCTCTATAAATGCCATATGTTTTTCTGGATCTTTTCTTGGGACGTGTCCTGTTATTTTTGAAGGTGAAGGTAATTTTTGCTTTTAGTGGAGAAACTATCAGCCCTGTAGAGGCTGTGCATTCACAGCAGAGCCATCTCTGACACAGGGCTTATTATTCAAGGCTTCAGAGAAAGGATTTTGAAGTGTTGAAATGATCAATTGTAGTATTACAATTGGTATTAGTATTGTAGTATGTGAACTCACCTGGACACATTCCTAAAGAAAAGTTGGGAAATGATTAGAGGTCAGAGATTAGTATTATTTAACCCAAGGGCCTGAAGAGGTAATGACAACGGGATCAAGAATTAGACAGGAAACTAAGACTCAAATGCTGCTGCTAATGAGAAATTAAACAAACGTTTGTCCTTCTCTAGTTTAATATGCAGAGATAAGCTATTTATTAGTAGCCATAATTTTATTTTGACCATCAGCATACAGTCTGGTGCACTTTACAGCCTTTTCTGGCCAAAAACCCACTTCGACAGGAAGTGTCTGTTTGACTGACATGTACAGCGACCAATCACAGCTTGTTTTACTTATACATTGTGATAAAACTTTCTGTCACTCCAAAAACTAAAAGGTATGAGCCACAGCATTCATAAAAACATAGTAAAAATAGGGAGGAATGTTATCAAATCACTCTGTCTCTCTCTTCTATTAACATTTGTAATGAGAGCTGACTGTAACCCTTCAGTTCCTGCTGGTCGGGAGTAGTTCAGTGTTTGACATCAGCTGCTATACCACTGTGGCAGAGTTATATCTAGTAGTGTAGCTGCTGCATTATGCTGTGTTATGTACCTGCATAATATCTTTAAGAAGATTTTACATTTTCTGAACAAAATATGTGTGGTGCTTGATCATGCTAAACTCACAAAGCTTGGCATGATTTTTCATATATTGCTGTAAGTTGTTTTCTAAGACAGTGCTAAGATTTTTGGATTGTTTATAGCTAGCTGTAATGTTTTATAACTGTTTAAATTAATGTTAATTTTTGATTTTGACAGACTGTAGTGTTGGGTTGTGTTATTTTGCCACTTCATGCCCAAAACAATTGGTGCAATGGTCTAATTAAATCTGTGTCCTGAGATAAATTTGAACCATACAGTTTTATTTAGCCTTACATTTTCCTTAGAACTAAGATTATATAAAAAGTTAACAATAACAATTATTATAACAATTTATTTGAAGAGAAAATCTTATGACTCTCGTTTATCAACAATCTAAAACAGGACCAAGTAAATGTCTTAATTACATGTATAGCTGAATTCATACATAGAAATCCTTTAAAATAAAAAATCTGTACAGAAGGTCTGTGTAAATAATTCAGAAAACAGCTTTGGCCATGAGGGCTGCAAACAGGACTGGATCTCCACAGTCTTCATTTAGAGAACATACTGTTCTCTGTGTCTGCTGTACCTGGGAGAACTGTGAAGCTGTGAAACAGACAAGCAGTGCCAAAGACTGATCTCACCATGATCTCTCCAAGTTTGGGTTGAAACAGTGGCAAGATGCTTGATTAGGAACAAACACAACGAGTTCCTTCACGTCCCCTAGATCCACAGATTCTGTTTCTAAATACAGCTTTGCTGGGAGTTCAGGAAAAGGACAAAACCAAACAGTCTGTCTCGGAAAGACAGTGCTTAAATATTTATAAGTGCCTTTACATTTGAAAGATTTAGGTCTCCAACTGACAGACTTTCACAGCCTTACAAGACTATGTAAGTATGTGAGCACTGTACTCTGTTGTATTCATTGTATTCTCATAAATCAACAG
Source organism: Botia almorhae (assembly GCA_036877575.1). Lineage (NCBI taxonomy): Eukaryota > Metazoa > Chordata > Actinopteri > Cypriniformes > Botiidae > Botia > Botia almorhae. Next base: position 2,785 of record JAZGTJ010012404.1, read on the forward strand.
TCTGAATTCAGAAAAACTTCCAAACTGTTGCTGGTAGTGAAAACTCAAAGCGGCTAAATACAAATCACAACAGTTTACTGTATGAAATAGGTCAAAACGTATTATTTTGGTAATAAGACCCTTTTCTATTTATGCATCATTAAAATAGTCATTTTGTACTTAAGCATAACATCATAATGAATTTGAGTTAATGACAAATAAGGAAGTCTGAGGTGGTAAAAAATAAAATTTCAAAGATTTTAATGACCTTGACACAGTCATGAGGGTCTGAAAAGAATGTCTCTGTTTATGGTTTCTCTTATTGTCATATGGCAACAAAAAAGCATGTTATGCAAACCTGCATGTTATTTATACACACACACATATATATATATATATATATATATATGTATATATAATGTTGTGTAATTGACCCAAATACAATATAATATTAATTATATATAGAATACATATAAATGATAAAGCAAACAAAATAAAATACAATAGAGAAAAAACACCTCGACATTCACAGTGAGATGACATAGCATGAGTTTTGTATGTTGGGAAATGCTACTGTTCAAGAGGAGAGCAGATGGTGTGTTTGCTGCAGGCTCTCCAGCTCCCAGTGGTTCCTGTTCTCTCTCACCACCTTTTTCTTGATGTCTTACTCCGTCATCTTCCCAAATGCACAAATGAGAAAGAGGGAAATCTCTGTTTTAAACCTTCAGACATCATCTTGGCATTTCCATATTTGTTTTCAGCTGTAGTGTCAGAGGGCAACATATGCCAGGGGCTAAATCAGAGAACTAGCTATGTTATGTAAGTGTATTGGCTCAAATACTCACCATATCAAATACATTCAAAGAGCGTGTTTACAAATTCACCTTAAAACCATAAACAAACACAACATGCATAAAAAAACAAACAAATAAAAAATAAAAGAAAATGGAAAGGACAGGAAATCAGTAATTATTACACACTTCATATCTGTTTATTTCATAACTTTTATTTTATTTTCTCCATGTATAACATTGGGGAATAGCCCAGTTCAACCATCTAAACTATTCTGTGTGATGTTATGAAAACACATTTGTAACACTTTTTCCTTATTATTTCAAAATGGTTCTGACACCCCCATATTTTGCAGAATGTCAAACCGCATTTAGTATACAAAACTATTACAGCACTGTTGCAAAAAGTACATTGGGTAGAAAGGGTACATTATTTGTGAGACAGCAACAAAAGAGGCCATCAATTGTCAGTGTTCCCGTACTTTTGAAATAAACATTCCCACTTTTGCTTAGCCTTCTAAATGCGTGAGAACCTGAGAACAGATCAATATTGTTGCAGTCTGTTGTGTTGTGCTTCGTATAGAGAGAATTCTAAATAAAACAGTAAAACAACAAATCCCTCCCTCCCTTTTTCTTCCTATATTTCTGCATGCTCAAAAGCAGCATTTAGTGGCACAGTATCCATCCTTCATGTTGCTCTGTTCTTTACCCACTGTGCCCACACAAAAGGTCAGCTGTACGTGAACTTTACACACATCTGAAATAGCATATAACACCCATGTAAGAAACTAGAGAACATGCAATTATATTTAAGACTATACAAAATGAATTTATAAGTAATCCAAAATGTAATAATATATAAATTAAATATAACGTATATGTTATCTTTTTAAATACTAAACTGAATCAAGAAGGTCTCATTGTTTTTAATTTATAGGTTGTATTTTTTTTAGACTGATTGAACAGGTCAGGCACTGCTTGATGTTTTTTTGTTGAAGACAAATGATGGCAGTCCTTTTCCACAGTTGTTTTTCTTTTTCTTATTGCCATTCCTACAGCTGAAGAGGGCAACTTAAAAAGTGGTATAGATGTAGACAAAAATAACAACCAGTAAATTCAACACAGTACCAATAATCCCTAGTATTGCCAGAATCCTCTCTTCTCGATCGTTTTCCGGCTCCTCCACAGTGGCCCGGCACCTGTGATGACGGCCATGAGGGAGCATGCTTAATATCACTGATAGCCACCTCCAGGGGGCGCCAGGCCTGCTATAGAGATTGAGAAAGAGAGCGAGAGAGGGATTAAATTGAATAAGAGACATATAAGGCATACAAATGCTATGCTGCCAAAATGCTATTTTTCAGTGGGTGCCAGGGCATTGATATACAGTTGTTATATAAGGTGTTCTGAGTGGCTGTTAGCTTGATGCTGTACAGTTGCTAAGGTGTCTAGGTGGTTGCTATGGCATTGCTAGGTCTTTTGTAGTCGTTAGCGTGATGCTTTGTGGCTGCTTGGATATTCTAAATGGTTGCTAGGGCATTTGCAAAATTTGTGCTGATGTTAAATAATCATGATATTCTTTGGCGGAAACATTCACACACACACACACACACACACACACACACAGTCTTGATGTTTTTTAAGGAGCTGAGAAATTATTAAATCATAAGAAGCACATTAAAATCAGCCACTGAATGACTTAAGGGCATGTTCCAAAAATAGAACTAATTTCTATCTTGTTTCATCAATCTGCTCTTTTTAATCGGACATGATACATGTCTCAAAGTGAATATTTTATAAACTGCGTTCAGGCTAATCATGGCCAGTTTTGCCACCCTGCTGTTAAACGACTAATCAATTAGACAGGAAGGCAGCAGATGCACAGGGGTTCTGAAAAATGTGCCCACTGAAGATGGATGTAAATTTTCTCAGGTGTTTGTTTACCCTCAGCCATCTTCACAGAAGATGTGTCTAGGTTCGTTTCCCTCCAGCCACAGAAGATAGCTGGGGGTAACCAACACTGAGCTAGGCAGCTGTTGCAGCAGCATAAGGACCCATGAGACCCTGTGAGACAAGGCTGTCACCCTTTCTCCACTCTGCTGTGGCTAAACCATTCAGCGGTGAAATACGATTATTTCCAACCCAAATAAGGGGAAATACATGCGGCACCTCCACGCTCTAGGCCCAGTCAAAAAGCCACTTGCACATGGCCAGAACGCCATGCAAGGCTCAAAGCAATGTTCAACAACCCTACGCAACAGTCGAATAACTGCTAGAAATTAGGGGGAGTGGAATAAACAAAAGGAAGGAGAAACACTAGGATAGATGAGGAGAGATAAATGAGTAGGAAATCTGATTTGTAACAGAGCAAAGACTAAAAAGCCATTTTGGATATTCTAAAGACAGAGCAGATGCAAAAAGGATGCAAAAATAGCCATTTTAAAGAGTAAAATGTGAAATGTGTATCTGATTGGATGCTTCCTATATTTTAATGCACCAATAAATAATCAGATGTATTTTGTCTCATTGTATGTCTCATTGCTTAAATGATAGCACTCCTCAACAACTGGAACATTTAAAGGTTTCCTGGTAACGGTACAGAACAAGTTAGATGCTGAAGTTTATTATTTACTGACAGGGTTTTTTAAATAGCAAAAGTAGTCAAATCACCAACCCCCACAAAGATGTTCCTGTGACTCAATTGGTAGAGTATTGCGTTAGCAGTGCAAAAGTTGTGGGTTAAATCCCAGCGAACACACATGCTGATAAGAACATATACCTTGATTGCACAAGTGCGAAAACTTTGAATAAAAGTATCTGCAAAATGCATAAATGTAATTTAAAATGCTTTGTGTACAATATTATATGCATAAATAAAGCTCTTATATATCATGGTAGTGAGAAATGTAAAGGCTTAAGGAAGCCCTGTGCTGTGTTGAGTCAGAATGGGGAAAAAATAGGGAAAAATAAGGTAGGGATGGAACAGAGAAATAAAAGATAACAAGGTTGGTTGACTCACACTGTGCAAGCCCAACAGCCTAAAACTACTGTCAGAAAAATAAGCATCATCCCATGAACTCAATGACTCAACCATCTTGTTTAATCCATTGTACTAACCTCTTTAAATTAATTCAACACTAGTACAAGACTCATAACAGCCACAATAAATCATTGTCAGCTCTTTTGAATGAAGTTTGTATTATGGTTCTTGTCACATCACAGACATCTTGTGTGGTTCTGAGGTGGTGTTGTATATCTTCTCTTAACTTTTGTGTATCACTACTCTGTTGAGAATTCAAATACCACATATACAACTCTCCAACGCTAGCTTTGAAAAAGCAAACCATTGCTGCTTCTATTAAAATTAGCTGTGTTTTTTACAGTAAATATTCATTGAAATGAAAATAAAATAAATTCAACTCTTCCTTGGACTCTCAAGGTCCATCCATCAAACTGACAGGTCAATGACCCTGTTCTGTTTCCAGAAAGCATCTGTCTGCAGTCAGAGCCCAGTTTAAAACCAGAACGACTACAGGAGTCCAGTGGTAGGCCTACACATTGGGTTTAGTCCACACAGCATGCATTAGTGTTAACCTTTCAGGCATACCCACATTACTGAAACCCATACTACAATGTTAATATTATAAGAACCCAAATAAATGTGGTTAAATCTGTTTAGACTATCCTATCGTAGTATGAACATGGCACATACAAATTATTAAAACCCACCTAATAATACCTATGTGCATTAAAATGCACTTATGTTCGGTTTTTTTATATATAGTGCCTTGCAAAAGTATTCATACCCCTTGAACTTTTCCACATTTTGTCACCGTACAACCACAAACTTAAATGTATTTTATTGAGATTTTATGTGATAGACCAACACAAAGTAGCACATAATTGTGAAGTGGAACGAAAATGATATACGGTTTTCAAAAATTTAAGCAAATAAAAATCTGAAAAATGTGGCATACATTTGTATTCAGCCCCCTGTACTCTGATACCCCTAAATAAAATCCAGTGCAACCAATTGCCTTCAGAAGTCACCTAATTAGTTAGTAGAGTCCACCTGTGTGTAATTTAGTCACAATAAATACACCTGTTCTGTGAACGTCTCAGTGGTTTGTTAGAGAACACTAGTGAACAAACAGCATCATGAACACCAAGAAACTTACCAGACAGGTCAAGGATAACGTTTTGGAGAAGTTTAAAGCAGGGTTAGGTTTTTTTTTTAAAAATCCCAAGTTTTGAACATCTCAAGGAGCACTGTTCAATCCGTCATACAAAATTAAAAGTGCAAACTACGTTCTGCTCAAACTATGGAAAGGAGATATGGAAATATTTAATGGCTCACCTTGACCAGTGTGTAATAAGCTACCAGCCATAGCAACTCTGACACATAATTCAGCTTCTGTACTTATATTACATAATGCAGGATAAATAACAGTGATACAGCGATAATTTGTTACAAACATGTTTGCTGCTTTTTATTATTTTGGTTAATATTTTTCTATATGTTAAAGTGGCCACGTCATGAGGACTCAAATCTTGATCATTTTGCAAATGGTTTGAACCTAAACATACTATAACATTAGCAACGTCACATTTAGCAACTCCCAAAAACATAACAAACCTTAAAAAAGAAACCTTCCACAACTGTCTGACATCATCCCACGATCAGACACATTGTTATGTCTATAATGCCTGTTTGATGTTTCAGGTAGAGTAAACCGTAACCCTTAATTTGTAAAATTGTGGTGGGATTTTAGACGTTAATACACTTGAGTTTTACCATCAAGTACTTTCTTCATGCCAAAACACAAATGCATAGATAAGCTGAAAAATTATTCTGAAAATCCAATTATGACAATTATAATTTTTGGTATCAAATGTGGTGATATGAGGTCTATAAACATATGACAAAAAGGGATGTGAACGTTATAAACGCTTTCCAAAGTATGAACCCATTAAGGGCTATAGAACATTTTAAAAAGTAAGAGTGACGTTAAACTATCTTACACATTATGAAAATCTCTATCTATTGTAAACAAATCATGTCACTAATAATCAAGAAGTCCATCTGACATGACATCAAGTTTCCAGAGGCCCTAACTGGCACATAAATCAAAGCAAAATAACTTTTGCTTCTTTGGAACTATGTCCTTATTCTTATTTAGTGGCACACATAAGATGAGCGACCTGGGTGAGTGTCTGGGCCCAGATTTCTTTTTAGCTCTGGCCAAAGCAGGAAAAAATAGCTTAACACAAAGACAGAACCACAGGAGGAGAGGAACAAGATCTTAAAGAACCCTTAAACTCTTTAGGTATCACCTCTATCAAGCATTGCAATGTTGTAATCTTGGTAACCGTAACTGTGTACAGCTGATGTTATTGCCTTCTTATGATTTATCGCTTCATTGTTTTCGCCCTGTAAGTCCGCTAAATGCCTAAATGTACATGCATATAAATGATTGTGTTTATATTTATACAATATGCACATACTGTATATTTTTAATTAATGTTACTTTGTTTAGAAATTTTGTGCTAAATAATTTTTGCTACAGTACGTTTGATATGAAACTAATTGTAATTTGATTAATTTATGGCTAAACTAATTTATGACTGAACATGTCACTTATGTTTAGGTTGAGGGTAACAGTTAAATCTTGTGCACTTTATATACACTTTATATATGCATTTGGCAGGGCACTATTTGTCACCTACCCTAAGATCTTGATGTGTTTAGGTCTTGTACAGCAGGCTTATTTTTGCATATCATATTTTTGTCATATTTGACTTAATGTCTATTTCCCTTCAGAGACCCAGTAACACTATTAGACTGCCTTCAAGACCTCTTAAGCTCAAAGACCCAAAATAGCAGAGCCTTCTCCCTAATGGATTGTCTATGGCCCAGTTCTGTCTGCCTTCAAAGTCACCGTGCCGTTCTACTCCCTTTGACCAGCGTGTTAAGAGGGACCACACATAGCAGATAGCACTAAATTTTTTGTCTCACGAAATTAGGTTAGGTTCACCTTAGGATGAGCACTGAATTTTGTCTCACGATTTAAACATACCTTCAAGGTTGACAAGAGATGTCATTTTACAAAAGTTAAAATGAAATATCTAAATCCATTAATAATGCCTAATAGATACAGTGACAGTTTTTTTTGCATTCCTCCATAGTGTAAACAAGCGAAGTGTGTGTATTAATATTTATTTAATATTATTTAATATTTAAAGTTATACATTTTATCTTCAGTCCCTATCTCTGTTTATCTATTTATCTGAAAATTGTTTTTGCATAAAGTCCTTTCTATGATCTCTGGTGCTTTCTACAGTAAAGGGCAGTAAAAGTTAATTATATAAAACTTGTAGTTCTTCAATGTAATTATGTAGCAATTAAACATATAGTAATTTTCTGCATATTTTCACATTTAAAAATTCAAAACTAGATATTTAATGAAAGTTGTAAATAACAAATTATTTATTCTAATAGTAAACAACATTAACAATGTTTTTGGTTTGATTACACAATGTAATTGATGGATTAACCCTGTCCAATTGTTGTGTCAAACACTGCCTAATGAGACGATGATAGTTTGGAACAACCCAATGGAATTCTGGGTAATTTGAATTCTGGATGGGTTGGGTTTGGTTAGTAGGAGATAAAGAGTGGGAGAGAGAGAACGAGAGAGAGAGAGTGAGAGAGAGTAGATGTGAGCAGAGATGAACATGGTAAAGATGTAAATAAGACAAATACAGAGAAATGTATGGAGAGACAGACATTGATGCGATCTGAAAAACACCCACTGCATGGAAATGATGAACATGAAGCCTACAGAGTTTTGAGTCATTGTGTAACAGAGGAAATAATGAGATTACTACAGGTCACTGAACCAAGCCCATGCTGAAGACCTTCAGGTCCACAGAAAGAGAATTTTACAATGAGTGTGTTTCCAAGAAAAGCCTCCATAGAAAAAACATTAATTAACAAAGGCAATTTGGGTGCCCCCCCCCCCCCCCTTAAGTGAGAAAACTGCCTTCTATATTTGTCAAAGGGGAATTGTAAACATGTTAATGTGTCATGACAGACAGAGTCACTCATGTGGTCACACTCTCTGCATCCCACTCACATGCTTCACAAACACATGTGTATGCTCTCTCTCTCTCGCTCCCTCTCTCTGTCTGTCTCTCTCTCTCTGTATTTCACCAATACACCCACACAAAGAGTTGATGATTCATGCTGCTATGGTAGTGTATGGAGTGAATAGAGCACAAATTTTATTTATTCCTTACATAATTTATAATAACGTTTCAAAAGATTTTCCTGTCAGGGTTGGTTTAATTTTATAGCTAGAGCTGTGAGAACAAATGCAGTAAGCAATGAAGGCATCCAGGTATTTAGAAACAAAGTATACTAGGGCAGGCTGGACGCAGTTACATAGATATGCTAATGCAGGGATTCTCAACTGGTGAGTTGCAAGCCAAAAATGGGTCACAGTTCTGTTTTTATAAGGTTTCCGAAAGCAGGTGAAAATAAATGCAAACGCAAATAATAAAATCCAGCCAACCATATAACAGTGCACTGTTAGGAGAGCGCTTTGAAGTCTTATCAACTTTTAAATGAGAAAAAAATTGTTTTAGTATCTGTTATTGTTGATGTAAAAGGTTTTCCACACAATCTAAAACAAACTTAATGGTAAGACGCAAATGTAGTTGTAAATTTGCCTGCCAGTATATGGCAAATACTAAAATAATGTCTAGCCCAGTGTTTGTCCATGTTTCTTTCATATTCAGCCAGTTATGTTCTTAATTTTGCATATTGTTGGGCCTACGATGTTTATGCTAACATCAATATAGTTTGTGTCACCAATTGATGTCAGATGTAAAATGTCCTGAAGCAAAACTGAAGTGCTGAAGTTGAGAACAATTTTGCTAATGCAATTTCCCCCTTTGTGTAACCATGAAGAAGCCTCTGGCTGTTTCAGTGTTTTGATTTCCACGTTAAACATCTTCTAAATGATTAAACATTTGTTTTTCTCATGGTATAAAAGTAAATTCAACAGTCTCAAATCACAAGAGATTGTCATCAACTCTTCTGCAACCTCGACTACACTAATATCTAATATCTAATAACACTAAATCTGACTTCAGTCTGATTTCACTGTTTGAAGTTTTATGGTTCTCCACTAATAACAATAACTGCAGTCATTGGTAAATTGGCTTAAACTATGGTTGGTTACCATTATACATTTTGTTTGTATTAAGAATGGTTTTAAAAGACACACAGGGTCTTTATTTTGAAAGAGAGAAAAATTTCCACTGAGATCAATGCCTGATCATTGCTTTCACAGTGATCCACTTATGTCTCACTTAAAGAAGGCAGTTTTTCAAACACCCATGGAGCTGTTTATAGGCATCAATAACCTGCTCAAGAATCAATAAAGAATAAGAGCCACAAGCATAAGACATACCAACGCATTCCGTTGCTGTCATTGCAATTATATAGTGGTATAGCAGACAATGTAACAAACATACTGTAGCTATATGTATTATACCCTATACCAAATTATATAAAAAGTATATCCTAGAATCATTCTGGTTAAGTGTTTCTGTGGAAACTGATACAATGATCAGATTGAGTATTCCTCACAGAATTCAATCAATTAGTGACATGCAGTGACCACTGCACAACCCCTGATCCTGATGACCTCTGTTAACCCCACAGGGCTTTAGATATCATTCATGTTAGAAAAGTAAGTCATTTATTGAGAACCATTTTAGCCCAGAAACAAAACACTCTAACCAAAGTCTTAGATCAAACAACCAAATGAGACAAATAGTCCAATTCTTGTGAATCTTACAAACATGCGCACCCCGAATCCCACCCCCAACAGCACACACACACACACACACACACACTATAAAAGACTTTGAAAGCCTGTCTTTACTCACCAAACATTGTACCAGTGGGAAAGCAGAAACTTCCCGTCCTGTTTATTATTCCGGTTTTGGATCCATGCCTCCAGGACCTGTGAGAACTCCCTTATGCCCCACACGGCCCTGGTCTTCTCCCCCTGCACCCTTTCGTCTGTCTGGTCCAGTTCTGTCACTCGTATCACCTCCCTCTGGTTCCTAAACAATTCCTCCTCACTGAGAAGCCTTTTAAAACTGTTCTTCTATCACCTGCCTTTGTGGTTATCTCTGTCTTACCTAAAGCCCATTTATATTTTTATGGAAATTGAAAACCCAGTTTGCATCCAATTGTTTTTGTTCAGAGCAATTTATACTGATGGGTGTTGAAGCTGGTGGTATTTTTGGTGTGAAGAATGACAGAGCGAAAAACATTTCTTTGGCCATTAATCTTTCACTGCAACACCACAATTTAGGTTTGTTGATCCTGCTGTCCTCATCCAAAAAAGACTCTACATGGTTACCAAGATGATGTTGTCCAACCTGTTTGTGCAGTCCACAAACAGATAACAGATTCCAAGAGGAAATGTTAAGTCTCACAGGATTAATCTTTTCTACTTTTACTCTCTTTTACTATCTCTGGCTGAACCAGTGACAAAGATAGAACTGTAGTTACTAAGATGTCCTCTGTATTACAGTACAAACTGGAAGTCCTTTATAATGGAAGACCGGCCCTCTTTCTACTGCAAGACAGCTGTGTCTCTCACAGATGCTTTCTCAAAAGACCTGAAGATAAAGTGAATGGAATAATAGATGGAGAAGACAAGATCAGAGGTCAAAGGCCAGAAAGATCATGTCATAAGTTCCTGAAGAGAGCAGAACAAGAGAACAGGACAGGAAGTGGGGGCAGGGAAGGCATCAGGGTACCATTTTTGCCAAGTTTTAAATATTTCCATCCCATCTGATGTCAAAGAGCATCACAGGTTTCTCAAACAACGTCCAGATTTCTTTAAATTTCTTAAAAAATGTCCACAATTTGCATCCAGTTTCTCTCGTTTCTTGTCTTAGACTGTCGCTCTGTTGCGTTTTCCTTAATCTGCAGCCTTTGGTTTAAGACTCTGTCTTTCTCGGATTTTCGTTAGCGTTCGTGTGCAAAAAATCAGTCCCATTTTTAATTGCTTACAAGTAATCTTCTCTGTTTCTCCTCCTCACTTCCTATTTTGTCTGGCATCTTCTCGCTGGAGCTGTTCTTCTTAGTGTAGCTCAGAGCTGCTCACTTCATCCCTCTCTCTCTGTCAGTTACCCCCTCCCTCACTCCTTGCTTCCTCTGTGTTACTCTCCCACTCTATGTAAACCAAAACCCCCCACCCCGACTAAGTCCACATGGAGGCTTACAGAGCGCAAGACAGTAACAGACTGATTTCAGTCATATCACTGGTTACAATAAACACTTACACAAACAGGGCACGAAAACAAAATCACATTTTAATGTGATTGTAGACGGTTATACAATATGTGGCTGCTTTTGTTAAACGGTACCCGTATCTGTATTTTTGGTGCCAGTATGAGCCCATTTCTGTATACGAATATACATTAGGTCCATGCAAGCTTGTTGTGCCTATAGGGTTGGCTGGTGTGTGTGAGCAACGTGATGACAGGGATGCTGTGTGAGCGTACGGTCACCGTCATGCCCAACCAATGAAGGACAGACTGTATTGTTTTCCTCAGACGAACATTTTTTGCACAGAGGATTCTCTTTAACAGCCCAGAAGTTATATTGGAAAATCTGAGCACAGTGTGAAGCATTGTTAAGCTCTTTCTAACTCTACAGGAAACACCTTACTACACAAGATACACAAGATTACTAGGTACTAAGTTACAAGTTACAAGTGGAGTTTATTGTCATTTCAGCCATATACAAGTACATAGTGAAATGAGACAACGTTTCTCCAGATCAACTAATACTAATACACAAGCTCACTAGGGTCTTTCTCTCAGGACAAAAATCTGAGATGCAGGACACTTAAGCAAAAGTTTCCATTTGCTTTTCATTTAATGTAATTGCTGTCTGGGACTGATAATACATTAAATTGATTTTAGATTTGTTAATGTTGTCCGCCACTTTCTTCACAACCTCATATACAACAAAGTCATTGATACTTTTAATTACACTTACTTTAACAGCACAGGTAAGAAAACTGTAAATTTTTAAACACCCACAACATGGACAGAGAAAGAAGAAAAAACTGCCAAGAGATAAAGAGAAACAGGAAGGAAAGCTGTTGCTATGGATATGTATATATTTTAGTATATATTTTAGTATATATGTATATATTTCCCATAATTAGTTTCCATTACAAAGTTTGTTGGGGTATGTGGTCTCTTCCAAGTCCTGTTGGCCTCAGTCAGCCTTACACACATTAACACACACATACACTGTACCATCTCCCATGGTTGCATTTTCTTGCTTCTGACTTAACCCATAATCCAACAGTAGCCAGTTGCTTAGCAACTGCCTCCAGGGAGACTTTTTCCACATCAAAAGCAGCCTGCTGAAGACATGTGAGTCAGAAAACTAAGGATGTAGTGGGAGACAGAAAGGGAGAGAAAGTAGGAGGTATGAAGAGACAGATAAAGTTGACACAGAGAGGACAGAGCCATATAACATATGCCAGAATGAGAAAACAGCAACTAGTCATGGGGAGGAGGCGGAGTCCTGCCGTTTTTATACTGCTTCTTTTATTTTTAGAGGAGAGGCTGATGAAATATTCACAGGCTGCAATGCAACAGCAAATCTTTTTGTCCAAAGCACCTGCTGACAGCATCTCACAAGTCTTTACACTAGATTTACCGGTGTTTGGCTAATAATCAATGTAATCAATAGTGTTTGTGACATTATTTGTCAAAAAAGTCAATTTTAAAATGTATTAACTTATATGTATTTACACAGGGGTTCCGACCTGTACAAGTTTATTAAAAATCAAAGTACTTTAACATGATATGACACTATTTATGATCAATATTTAATCTGTGAGATCCTGATAATGACTAAGTGGTCCTCACCAGGATGCTGAGAACATCAGGAGAGATATGAAAGCGTCAGATGGATGATGTTTGTGTGAAAATTTCAGAAAGTTAAAGTTGTTTATTATTCATTAAATTATTCAGTAAGGAAATATTGCCTTACATAATGCATGATCGCCATGACACGCATACTCACTACCAAACTCTGCAGTTCAACATGTAGCAGTTTATGTTAAACCAACATTCTTGTCATTGGAGAGATGATCTTGAAATAAACTGTAAAATGTAATGTGTAACCCTTGTACTAATGAATAATGAATAAGCTTTGATGTCACACGGTCAATAATGTGAATGGAGCTCAGTAATTGCTTGAGTAAGTATATGTGTTTGAGTAAGTGAGTGTG